>CAOKZL010001764.1:0-287412 GCA_948472985.1 Iguana delicatissima | reverse complement strand
AAAGCCGTGGACAGATTCCAGAAGTTCCACGCTGCATTGGGCTACGCAGATGAGTGGCTGGTGCTGGAGCCCCAGCTACTTCAATTCCTGGCTTACTTGAAGGACACTGGTATGGCCCCTCCACTCCATGTCTGTTCAGTTGGTGGGAATCTCTTTTTCAGCAAAGCCAACAGGCTTCCAGACCTGTGTGCCGGTTTCATGGTCCAGAAGGCAGTTGAAGGCTGGAGGCGGGTCCTGCCATGGGAAAAAGACAACAGGAGGCCCTTGTCATTCCAACTGCTGAATCTGCTTTCCTGCCAGCTTCCTTCCGTGTGTGTCTTGCATTTTGAGGCTTGGCTTTTCAGGACAGCCTTTGTTTTGGCCTTCTTCTGTGCTCTGTGGATTGGAGAGCTGGTGGTGGGTTCCAAGTGGGACAGGTCTTCCATAGCATTGCAGGTGGATGACATCTGTTTCCCAGGAGAAGGGGTTGTCATCCAGGTCCGGCAGTCCAAATGCAACCAGTGTGCTATGGGTGCCTTCATTCGTCTCCACCCCCTCGTGGGGGAGGCTCTATGCCCTGTCAAGGTTATTAGGAGGTTCCTCAGGAAGCGGCCTCTGGGTCCTGGCTTCCTCTTTATCCACCAGGACCACTCCCCATTTATGAGGTTCCAGTTCATTGCTGTCCTACAGGCAGTCCTTCACCAAGCGGGACTCCCAGCATCTGAATTTGGCAGCCACTCCTTCTGCATCAGGGCTGCCACTGAGGAGGCTGCATGCGGTCTCCCTGTGGCAAACATCAAGAGGATTGGGAGGTGGAAGCCGAGAGCTTATGCGGGCTATGTCCAGCCTGACCTGCAGCTGCAGGACCTTCTTAACCAGCGGTCAGTTGAGGCAGATGCCAGGATGCGAGCAGTGCACACCCTGGGTTCAGCTCAGGCATGGGACACTCAAAGGTATTATTGACGGCAGGAATGGGGGTTGGTGGTAGGCAGACAGGGTGCCCTGCCTGCCTTTTTGGAGGTCACATGGCTTGGGATCTGGGACAGTGGGTACCTTTGCCACATACTAGGGGATGGTCAGATTCCCACTGGGGTCAGAGGGTGCAGTGAGTTGCCCAGCTCGGGAGGACACTCAGCGGGCACCCTCTGGGGGTAGTAGGTCCTATGCTGGTGGTAAGCCATTCGGCTTTGGGCCAGACGGTTGGGTTCATTGATCAACAGCGGGTTGGTCGATGGCCAGATCCAGATCCATGTGTACGCCAGCCCCCCTTTTTTCCTGTTTTTTTCTGTAGCCAATAAAGTTGTGGTCTTCTTACCCCAATATGGCTGTGTTGTGTTGTTTATGGGAGGGGTTGTCGCCCCAATCAAGCAATATAATTGTCATCTGCAGATGGTGAGACTTCCAGATGTCTAAAAAATTGTCAGGCTGGGAAAAGTTGTCCTAAAGTATGGGATCTCATCTTACAACCTGTTCAGATAGATTTTTCTCACTGATTTATATATCTCTCTCCTCTTTTACATACCCTTCCTACATTTGCCTACTTTTTTAAACATCTTGTTTTTTGAAGATTGATAAAAAGTGTTGTTAAAGCAAAGGTGGGAATAATGTGGGCCTCCAAAGGTTGTTGAGCTGCAGTTCCCACCATTTCTCACTATTGGCTACGCTGACTAGGATGCTGGAAACTCTAATCCAAACACATCTGGAGAGTCACATAGTTCCTCCTCCTGACACACCAGAAATATACTGCAAAATTTTCTTGCAGGACCCGACTTGAATACATACACACGCATAAACATACACACACACACACACACACACACACACACACAAGGTTGTAGCTTTTGTGTGCCTTCAAGTCATTTCCAAATTATGACAACCCTAAGTCAAACCTATCACAGGATTTTTCTGCAAACATTTGTTCAGAGGTGGTTTGCCTTTGCTTTCTTCTCATGCTGAGAATGTGTGACCGGCTCAGGGTCACCTAGTGAGTTTCAGTGGCTCAGTAAAGATTTGAACTTTGGTATCCAGAGCTGTAGTACAATGTCGAAACCACTACAACCACACTGGGAATATACCTGTGCGTTATTGTGTATGTGTAAGTTTGTTCAGTATTCAGTCACCCTCTATATTTATTTGGGCAACAGACTTCTGTTTTCTCGTGCATAGCCAAATAAACTACCTAGCATATGAACTCAGTAAGAAAGGGGGAGAAATGATGAAAACTACACTTCAATAAGTTTATTTTCCCAAGGTTACAAACATCTGACCTAGAACTGCAATAATTCCTGTAGCTGCTTGTCAAAGAACTAGAACATGATGACATGAATGCTGAATCAGAAACAGATACTACTAGTTTAAAAAAATGAGAAAAACTCCTATAATCTCAAATATAAACAACATATAATCTACTTAGATGGCAAAATAATTGCAGCATTATCTAAAGTGCAGTTGAATATGCAAGTAAAGGTCAAAATGAACCTTTTAAAAGCTTTGAAGTTTTGCATAAATATGACCAAATCCCAACTTTCTACTATTGTTACAAACTTTGCAATTATTTTTCTTTTTTCTGTTTTTGTACTTCCATGTCAAGACAAAACTATATCATGTACTAATGTTTCTATTAATGTTCTTTATTTTGTTGGAAATTGCCTCTTGGATTATTAATATATTCTACAGAAAAAAAGAAGAAGACGTTTGTTTGTGTGCTGTACAGTAAAGTTAATGGGAGGAGTAACTTTCTTCCAGTGCACACATTGGACTCTATTTCTTACCCTCTATGTGCAAATTATTTGGAGCCAATGTGAAATAGTGGCCTGAGTGTGGGATTAAGGCCCTGAGAGACTATGGTTCAGATCCCTGCTCTGGCATGGAAACCCACGGGTTGACTCTGGGCAAGTCCCATTCTCTCATCATCAGAGGATGACAACCCTCTCTGAACAAATCTTGCCAAGAAGACCAGTGATAGGTTTGCCTTAGGGTCACCATAAATCAGAAATGACTTAAACGGACACAAAAGCAACTATGTATGTTACATTTGCAATGAATAGGCCTTTCTGGTGCTCTGGCTCTTGGAAAAGCTCCCTAGAGGAGTCAAGCATTTGATCATAAGCCAACAACAGTAAGAAGACTTTTCTGAGCAGAGAAGATATAAGGACCTGTTTTAGGAGTGAAGGAGGATGCTTTTGAATTTATAATTCTGTTCACTTCCCAAGCCATATAAGTTTTTTGAGCACATCAAGTGAACTTTGGGGGGGGGGAAGTTTGTAGAAATTACTTAAATCACGGACCATATTTGTTACTTTCTTGCCCCTTTGCAATATATGACAGAATCGGTATTTGAGTATGTGCAGCCACAAGTGTGTATGTGTGTGTGTGTGTGTGTGTGTGTGCAAGATTTCAATTTTCCATACCAAAACCTCTGCAATCTTGCACAACAAAAAAACTTACCCCCCCCCAAAAAAATGCACACATACACACTATACATGGGGAAAAAAATAACTACATAATTTTCTTGTGCAAGACTGCTGTTTTGTGCAGAAGATTTTTGGTGTGCATGACAACTAATTTATATGCAAAAACATACAAATTTGCACAACAAGAATCTTACACAAAAGATAATCTTGCACAAAATATAGAGCCACATGACTTTGTTGTATAAGATTCCGAGTTTTTTAATAAGATTTTTCTCTTTGCATTTTTTGGTGCAAGATGCAACAGACTTGCACAAATACAGACACACACACTGCTATCTCAAAACAGTGTGTGTATGTGTGTGCATCCACATGCACAACTCCCAAGCAAATTAGTCATCCTCACTTGTGTGGATGAAATAGTTGAATATTAACTTCTTTACCATGTGTGTTTTTGTAGACATTATGTGTGAACAGGGATTATGATAGAGAAACAATTTGCTAAATTATTTCCTAGACATGTATGACTTCAGTCATTTGCTGAGACTGAGGAACTGTTACCTCCTACCTTGATCACACTGGAAATAACAAAGCAGCATGAGATTCCATTACACCTTGCTTGATTCCTTCTTTCCAATGAGAATTGGCCAAAAGTAGGACTGGCTGCTAGAAGTTCCTGGGTGTGATAGATGATGGCTCAGAGGTTGATGAGCAATTGATTGTACCTGAAACAGAGCCAGTGATAGACCAAACTATCTTGGAAACACCTTCATCAGCTGCAAGACAAGCTGAGACAGAGTTGTTGCAACCGGTGTCAGAGGGAGAGGGGAGCAGCAATGATTTAGAGGAATTAGATCCACCTTTGCACCCCAGTTTCCAATAACGGAGGAGACAAAAATGAGGAGCTCAGAGGGAAGCAGTTTTGGTAAGACTGAGAAACAGAACAATGATAAGTAACACCTATTTTCGTCAGCTATATAAGTCTGTTGGCATGGTTTGCTGTTTGCTTGTAGCAGGTTGCTACTCAAGCTCCCATGACCCTTGTGTTCCAGCTCTCTTGACCTTTTGGACTGACCTTCTGCATTCTATACCTTTTGGATTTGACCTTGACTTCGGCTTGGCTTAGCGTTTCTACTGATTGTTTGCACTGGACACTCCCCACTGCCTCCTCCCCTTGGGCAAGTACTATCACTTCCCTTCCCTTGCTGGTAGAAAGGCACGGGCTGGGAGTTGAACTCTGACACTGGGAGTAACATGCAGTAGAGCACCATGTTGATTAACTGCTCTATGATATGATGTCAGCCAACCATACTTCCTGATGCCTTGTTCCCAGCTAATTTCTGTAAGGGGCCTCTTCTGCCCAGTAGTGTAGGACCCATTTTAAAAACTGAAAAAAGAAAAGTCATTGGGCTACTATGTAGATGATTTAGGTAAGGGAACACTCACCTCCCTCCAACTCACTGATCCTCCTCTCCACCAAATAATGCATAAAGTCATTATCCTTTAGACTAACACTCCAACATTTGTTAAATTTGTGCAAGCTATGGATTCAGAAAGGCAGACAGGTACTTTCCTGCTGCTAGTTATTTCTTCTACCTCATATCACATTTTTTTAAAGAAATTGGCATTATTTTAAAATAAAGGAGAATGGTGATGTGGTCAGTGAATTATATTTTAAGCTCAATCCAAATCTGAATGGATTGGTATCCGATTGGTGCAAGCAGCCTTCTTCTTTTGAATACTTGTACAATTTCTAATATGAACATACTGTTCACAGTGTAGAAGTGAACCACACCACTTGACACAAAGGGAGAAAGCTAGACATCTCAGATGAAATCCTGTTGAGCAGCCAATGGCCTTTGTGAAGGGGCATGGATGACCCAGAGCAAGATCTCATATCTGAGTTGTATAATATAAATTTCTATGTGTGGAGTTACACCTTGATTATGTATGGAATGGCAATATTGTGCTACTAAATGAACCCAAAAGCACATCCAGATTTAAATCCACATGTGGATGCAAAACTTTGTTGCTACAACCTAGATCTGCAAAATTTGCACATCAGCTAAAATTTCTAGCTGCTCTGAGCAGGACTCTAGCCCTTATTTTTCAACTTCAGCCTGTAATTACAATGATACAGAGAGGTCTTTAGTGCAGTATCTGTTGATTCTGAGAGACCATACCAACTCATAATTTTCAGAAGATTAGATCATATAAAAATGTAACTACTTTCACTGTAGTTTAGTAATTGCCATTAATGTAGCTTATATTTCTTTACTTGCATCCTATATAACAGAATTCAGTGTGCTCTCTACTTTCTTGGATTCAGCTTCCACGGATTTGATTATTTGCATGCTATTTTATTTTATTTATTTCACTCATTTATTAAACAAAATTCTTACCTTATTTGCCCTTTCCATAGGAAAAAAAAATGTTCTTTTTAGGAATCTCAATGTTTCCCTTCCTTCCTCAGTTCCCCAGCAGAGATTGCTTATATAAAGAAGAGTAGAAAACATGTCAGCCATTTTCTGATCAATAAGAGAACAGATCCACGTTTTTGCAGTAACTGCTGACCAGCAAATAAGGATTGGGGAACTTTTGCATTACCCATGTATCATCTAAACTGGGGAATATATAGAGATCATGAATATTCTTGACTATGCATTTGTAACTACCCCATAGATTTTATTATTAATAACATATTATAAAAATTACACACAACTTTTCTTGATTTTATTTATTGTTCCTTTCACTTTCCTCTTTTCTCTTGTGAAAAAAAAAAATTCAGGTATTTGCAGCTGGATTCTTTTTTTCTTTTTTTCTTTTTAAAAAATCAATATCCATATGAATACTAGATTCTTAGCAGAGAACAAGAACTAAATGAAGGTGCTCTACAGAGTTTTCTGCTGTGTTTTGTTTCCACATCTAACCCCAACTGTCTTTGAATTACATTCAATAATTAGTGTGGTAAATGTTTAATACCTTTTACTGATAATTTCTGTAAGAAGCCTGTAATAAAAGACTGCCATGTAATCTATCTGTTCTTTTGCTCTCCCCTCCCCCAGACTGGGAGCTGATAACTCACTAATTTGCCAATTAGTTGTGCAGCAAATTTGGTTCTTGAAGAAAGCTACATAGTGTTATCGAGCCAACTAATTTTCCCCCTGAGACCATGTTTTGTTGTGTGATATCTTAAATTATGTAAGACTTAATTTGTGACAATTCAAAGTAAACTTGGTTGCATTCCAAAGCCTGACAAACACATGGGCTTCATTGAAAACTAAGGCACAGTCTTGTTTTTGGAAGCAGATGAGGTTGTTTCCTCTTCCACAGCTGACTCAGAAGTCACATATATATGTGAATTTGTCTTTAAGGGATTACATACTATTGATGTAAACCTGATGTTTATTGTGAAACAGCCAAAGGTTCAAAATAACAAAACAAAAATATTCCCTATCAGACAGTTTGACTTATAACAACTATTCAATATAAAAAGCAAGGCTAAAGACATCATTTGTATATTTACACAGACATAATTCCAGCTGTTCAATAGATATGTTTTCTACTTTAAGAACAATATATATATTGTCAAGGACTCTAGATTGATTATTAGGGTCGATAAGGAATTAGTCAGGAATCACACTAAATGAGGTCAGATCTGAGGGGAAAATGAAATGCATCCCAAATTATTGAAAGAATTCAATGATGTACTTGCAGTACCACTTGTCACAATTTTTGAGAAATGTGACAAATGAGTGAAGTGCAAGCAAAAAGCAAAATGTTCTCTTTATTCAAAAAAGGAGGAGGTGGAGGTGGAGGTGGTAGTGGTGGTGGTGGTTGTAGTCTAGTAAATTACAGAGCAGTCAGCCTGAATTCAATACTAGAAGTATTAGAACAGATTATATAGGTGTCTGTCTGCAAATATCTTGATGACAATGCAATGATCAGTAGAAGACAGCATGAGTTTTTCAAGAACAAATCCTGCCTAAATAAATAAAGCCGGTCACTGTTTAGTAGATAATGGAAATATGGTGAATGTAATTTGTCTGGTTATCTGGGTTTCAGCAAAACAATTGATAAGGTTTTTTATACTCTTTTCCAGTGAAGTGCCTTAGGGTTCTGTCCTGGGGTGATTACATTTTTTATCAATGACTTAGATAGGGTAGAAGGAATCCTTATGAGTTTACAGATGATACAAAACTGGAAGAGGTGGGTAACACATTGGAAGATAGGAACAGGATTCAAAAGGACCTTGATAAACTAGGAAACTGATCAGAAATTAATAAAATGAAATTCAGTAGTGACAAATACAAAATTCTGCATTTAGACCATAACAAGTATAGAATGGAGGATTCATGGCTCAGCAGTATTACCTGCAAAAAGGATCATAAGTTGAATATGATCCTAAAGTGTGATATGCAGCAAAAAAGGAAAATGCTATTTTAGCCTGCATCAATAGGAGGATGGTTTCCAAACTGAGGGAAATAATACACCCAGAACATTTTGCACTGATCAGGCTTTATTGAAGGATCTGGGCATGTTCAGCTTGGTGGAAAGAAGACTGAGAAGTGACATGACTGCACTATTTAAATACTTGAAGGGGTATCACAGAGAGAAGGGTATAGGTTTGTTCTCTGCCGCCCTGGTGGGTAGGACCAGTTCTAATGGTTTTAAATAACAGGAGGATAGATTTTGATTGAATATTACAAGTAACTTCTTTAAGATAAGAAGGAACCAATTGCCTAGAGAGATGCTGGAGTCTTCTTCTGTGTACATCTTCAAAAAGAGACTGATTGGGATGTTTTAACTGGAGATCCTGCACTGAACAAGGTATTGAACTTGATGGCACATGAAGCCCCTTCCATCTCTTTGATTCTATCATTCTGCATTCCATGTGAATTCCTAGGGTAAACACACCATTTTTAGTGTGTAAGTGATCCAACAAATTCTATGTCTCCCTGGCCTTGATATTTTTCAGGCCATGGAAACCTTGAGAGCCAGCCCAGATCTGTTTAGAACTGTCCTAGGATGGTCCTTTTTGTCCCCTTGATATGACTTCCCCTTGTTTTAACTGCTCAAATCCAGAAAAAAAATGCTTGTGATCCGTCTCTTCCAGTGATGTGTTATTCAAAGAAGAGGTCTTCAGTCTGCAGGATGTGAAGATTTTTTAAAACATACTACAGGGTTAAGATGGAGTATAAGTCTTGATGTTTAAAAATTTGTCAGCAGAAACCACTTACAACGTACATATAAGGTGAGGGATGAAAAAGCTGTTTTTTGTTTCCGGTTGTGCGGACATGAACTGAAGATAATTTGGCATTCCCTGTTAAGATATTCTCAAGTCATTATGCAGTGTTTTCCTAAGTTGGTGTTGTTGTTTTTCTCATCATAAATATAGCAACGCACATTATTAATATCTGTGTATCTTGTCCTGTTTGGTACTGGTCAAATCCCACAACCATTTTGTACATGAACATCGCTGGATAAGAACCCTAAAAGTTAAAGATATATTTGTAATACATTTCAGTATTAGTACAGATAAAAGCATTTCCTCATAAGTTTTTAGGTTGTACACCTACTCAGAAATAGCCCTATTGAACATAATAGGACTTATTTCTGAATAAAGATCATAAGATTACATTGAGTATCAAGTGAGCTATTTGTTCTGTGAGCAATTTTTTCATAAGGCATCTAAATTCTCCTGGTAGCAAACTGGTCTGTATTCCATTTGTTGATCCATGGCAGGGCTGGTAGAAAGGCTGTCCTACTTCACAGCATGAGGTTGAACACTGGCCTATTGGTCCCTTCAAACTCTATATTACTAATCTTGCTAAATTCAACAGCTCACTTAGAATGTGATTATTGCTATTACAGCTATGCCTGATTTCTCTTGGCTTCCAGTCAGACTTGATTAGGAAATGAGAATTTGATTATGTTCTATTTCTCACAGTTCCAGCATGCTTTGAAAAGAGCAGGCCATGGTGATACATCTGTACTTTGCCCATCACAAAAAAAACTGAAATAGGCTGACATTTATGTCAGTAATAGAATACAGGGATTTACACTCACCAATTGTAAACAAAATATTTCACAACCATAAGATTCATACATGAACATAATCTGACAAATAATCAATGTTTGTCCAAAAATTCATATCCTAGGAGATTATTTTGGTAAAATACTACAAAAAGATGAGAAACCATGAAAAGATTTGACAGATCTTTGACATATCTTCAAATGTTGCACACATTTTTTTAAGTCACAGGATTATATACACAACTTCTATAATTTACACTGTAGTATTAGAATGCTTCCTCTGAACTCCTAAATATTTTTCAGTGGTGTCTAGAACTCTCTTTTTATTAAGTGTAGTCAGTGAGAAACATCAATGAGTGCTGGTTTCTTGGCTAAGGGTACAAACTGTAAGCACACACAACTATACAATTTTCAACTATCCTTGTCCTGCTCCCATCATAATTCTTACAAAAGCTGAGATCAAATAACCATGGATTATTAAAAAAAAGAAAGGGAGGGAGGGAGGGAGGGAGAATAGATAGATGGTGGCAACCATTCTAAAGTTTCCTGCAGAGTTCTCTTTTTGTTACCGAGACAGCCTTCAGCTGGTGTATACATTTACTTTTTACACAACAATAGCAAAGTCAGCTAAGGATCATAATGAAAACATGCACCAGGAATGCTTAGACCTGTTCAGCAAAAATGAATGGAGAGAGAGAAAGTAGGGATACTTGCCATCATGGTTTGGTAGGGCTATAAGGATTTGCAAAGACAGGGAACACAACCAAGATATATTTTTCATTTTTATGTCTTCCAGCAGTATTACAACTTCAGTGTGAAAACAAAAACCTTCACATCTTTGTAGCTTACTCCTTTAGTATTACCATGTTCCCCTTTCCACAGCCTTATCCCAGACCTTGGTCAAACATCCTTGTATGGAACAAGGGAGCAAGGTGCACTTCCTCCTCTCACTATGTAGGTAACATCACACACAACAAGTATGTTCCACTTACATTGGTGCCCCCACTGATGCCCTACTGGTGTGATTTCCCCTATGCAAAGAAAGAAACAAAGCAGATACATGGCCCAGTCTCCTACCATTTGATACCTACATATTAGATGTGTAAGTAGGACCTTCTACACATCTCAAAAATGTCATGTTCTATTAGAACTCTTCACTTATGTGTTCTAGTTGGTTTAGTTGGCATAACCAGTGTTCTGCCAGTGCCTAGTTCTACCTGAAAATAAACTAAGAAGGATTTTGGTCCATATACATAATGATGAGAAAAATTATACATGGGTTTCCAAAACTGAAGACAGTAAGATGCCAGTGTATATACTTGCTACTGTTGTATCTCTTTGACAAAATATTTTGAAGAGAAATTTGAAAGTATTTCTTTTTCATAAAACTGAAATTAGCTTTTTGATTAATATTCACAGTAGTATCTCGAAATGTCATTGAAGTCTATGAGATTTAAGCAGCCCTATTGCATACAAGATTGCTCTTCATAAGGTAAAGTCAGTGTACCATATGTTATGAATAAAGGCCCACATTATTTATCAGTGAATTATGTTTTCAAGATTTCTTTTTTAAAAAATTTTTATTCTTTATTCATTTATGTCTTGAACATAAAATTGTGATATAGGTCAGAACATCTAAAGGCAAAAGTAATATTAATGTTACAATATTTTAAAGAAAGATCAACATTGTGATAAATAAACAACATAATTAGGAGTTGCAGTGCATCATACATCTCTACTTATAAGATTCTAAATTAGCCATACATTTGTTACTTGCATAGTTGGTTTGTTATATGTGATCTTCTCAAGTTATGTATAATGCAACTGTTTATTAATTTACTTCCCTACTTCTCCTTAGTTCAGTTTATTATCATCTTCTTTGTTGATCCTCACTTTACTTTTTATTTTATTTTTGTTCTGATAAATCACCGTTAGTTTTGTAATATCTACTGCTATACCTGTCTACCATATACTGTATCTTTTAATTTATCTTTGTAAGGTGATTTATTTCAGTTATTCCTTTCTTCTGAAACTTAAAGTACAATAAATATTGATATTTTATTGTATGATCTTATCTGTTTATCAGCTTTAATCTATGATTAGATAAATCTGTAAAACTCAAATTTTGGACAATAATTCTGTATATGATCACCACTGCCAGGATCATATATGCCAAATTATGGAAGAACAAGCAGACACCACAAATGGAAGATTGGATGTTAAAACTAATAGAACTTAGAGACATGGACAAATTGACAATTATCTTACAAGGAAAATCACAAACCAGAAATGAGGAGGAATGGAATTCTATTGAGAAGTATATTTTTAAGTGGGAAAATGATTCATAAGAAATTTGAGTCTGAGACTGATAAAGAAGTAGGTTATGTTTTCAAGATTTCAAGCACAACCATTCACTTATGTAGAAATATACTTGAGAGATAGAATTCCTAAAGTAGAGTAGAAAGCAAAAAATAGTGGCCGTTATCTCACATTTCCAGCATTTTTTTTTTTTTTTTTTGACATTTGAGGTGATCATGACTTTACTTTTGCATGCACACCTAATCCTATTGACTATGTTGAGACTAATTAGCTACTATATAGTCCCTATATTTATGTAAGACATTTCTAATTTGTTCGGTCAATCTCTAGCATAACTAATCACTAATAAAGTAACAATTTTAAAACCTAAAATTCTAATCAAACATATAAAAATTCACAACTTACACAGAGAATAGATTTTAAAAAATATGGGCTGGAATTCACTAAGACACAACCTTAGTTTAGGGAATACATAGGGATCGTGAAAATCCCTTAATGCTCACTCACCAGGAAACAGTTGCTGTGTGCAAGAGGGATCTATTCTCCTGTTGATTGGAAAGCAGGTGATTGATGTTAAAATAAAGAAGACAATAAGTTCTGCTGGTTTCGGGATCTTTCTTATGCTGTCAAGCAGAATCCACTCAAAGCATGTGCCTGCATCTGATTTTCAGGCATTTGAGGTAAATTGTGCTGTAGTTATGCACCTCCAACTTATGGAATTCATACTTTAGAGGTGTTTAGGGGATTTTTTGGGGTGGGTGGGGAAAATCAGAGGAGGTTTGCAATGGCCTTCATCTAAGGCTGATGCCCTGCAGCTTTCCCAAGGTGTACAACAGGGTTTCCACAGCTGAGCAGAGATTTAGACCTGGCCTGTCAATGTACTAGTCTAGCACTCAAGCCATTACAAAATGCTGGGTCTTGAGGTAAATGCCACATTGACAGTGTTCCAAAAATGCATTTCAGGCCAAGTCTGACAGTTTCTACTTTTCATCTTTAACAAATTCAATAGATAAACAACCTTCCTGACATAGTGGAGGCTTGTTTGCCTGATTATCCCCTTTGAGTACTGAAGAGAAGGAAAATCACTCTGACCTTCACATTTGTTGTAAATGTTGTCAGTTTTCCCACCATGCAGGCTTAACATAGATGTTGTATGTCATTGAAGGAAATGCTGATGATGGTGGTAGTTTATCCTTAAAAGCCTGAAGTGCTTTTTATTTCTCATGGGTAATGAATGTGGTGATAAGTCAAATAAGATCTAGTTCCAAAAGGCAGAGGTAAGCAAAGCTCACTCATAGGTTTTTGTGCTAGAGAAAGCCCAGATTTATTTGTTTGGCATGTGTTTTGCACAACAGAGTTTGACCACAAAATCTTTTCATACAAGTTGTTGAAAAAGGGAAAGAAAATTACAAAATACTCTACTAAAAGAATTCCAGCCACGCAACATAAACCTCTGTTGAAACAACAGACTTTTTCAGATATTCTACACACCTTGGGTCTTGAGGAAAAGGTGTAATATAAATAAAATGATTTACTGACTAATGTTTATATTTTAAAATGTAGATGAGACTATGTTCATGCTCTGCCCCTTTCATCTGTATGTCCCTGTATTGATGAGGAAAGTTTGTAATGAAAATACAAGTTTCCTGATTATGCAAAGAACTGTAACCATGTAAAAGTACACTTTCCTACATTTCCATAGGGAGGTAAGATAGGAAGAATGGGACTTAAAATATGATCATCCAAAGGAGAGTATCTCAGTTATCTATTTCCTTTTAAATTATCTTCTCAAATGCTACACAGTCATATTCTACCCCACCCTGCACACAATTTTATCCAAAATAAGAAGCTGCCTACCAATGCATTTAATACCACAGCTGAATATATGCAACCAGCCCTCCACATCTGTGAGTTTCGCTTTCAAGATTTAATTACTTGCAAATTTCTCAAACCCCTGCCCCACCCCACCACCATAGGAACTTCTTTTCTGGGGAATACTGTCCTCTCAGCAGCTCAGATCATGCAGCACTTTATAAAAACCTGCCTCTGGTCCTTCTTCTGCTCCTCCTCCAGCCGCTGCCTGGCCAGCTAAGGATAGATTGCAGCCTGATTTCTCAGCATCACAAACCCTCTCTCACTGCCCCCCTCTTAAGGTAAGAGAGGGACAGGAGAGACCCATCCTTTCCCCTCTTCTTTCCTTAATCTGGTCTGGACCCTGTGTGCCCATTCTTCCCACTGTGCTTCAGCCCCCTTTCCACAGCCTCCTTTCCGCATACACTGATAGTTTGTGATTTTTACACTTTTGTGAGAGTCCTATGCTCCTAACTCTAACAAATGTGGAAGGCCAACTGTATAATCACTTTCCCCTGAAGACTATCAGAAATATCTAACTACTTATGAAGGCTGAAATTTTCAGAAAGATGTAACTCTCTTCTTAGCACAGCGGTTCTCAACCTGTGGGTCGCGACCCCTTTGGAGGTCAAACAACCC
Source organism: Iguana delicatissima (assembly GCA_948472985.1). Taxonomy (NCBI): domain Eukaryota; kingdom Metazoa; phylum Chordata; class Lepidosauria; order Squamata; family Iguanidae; genus Iguana; species Iguana delicatissima. The sequence goes on along the minus strand of CAOKZL010001764.1, from coordinate 273,178 downwards.
TTTCACAGGGGTCACCTAAGACCATCGGAAGATACGTATTTCCAATGGTCTTAGGCTCCATTCCCTCCTCGGTGGTGGTGTGCAAGCATGAGCCATGTGCTCACGTCCTCCTGCCCCATTTGGCGGGAGCGCGTGCGGCCACACGCACTCCTGCCAAAGGGGGCAGGAGGAAGTGAGCACGTGGCTCGCACTTGTGCACCACCACTCCTGGGCCTTTTCCACACATTACCTTGTCGCGGAGGTGGGGGGTGCCCTCTCTTTGCTGGTCCTTCATCTCGCAGCTGGCTTCCTGGTCACGCGGCCACCCTGCCCCTTCCTTCCACAGTGCAGCCTGGGAGCTGTAGGCTGCACTGGGGGAGGAAGGGGCGGGGCGATCGCGCGACCAAGAAGCCAGCTGTGGGACAAAGGAGCAGTGAAGAGAGCACTTCGCGCAAGAACCTGCTTGCGTGAACGGCACTCCCCCACCTCTGCAATAAGATAACATGTGAAAAAGGCCCAGGGGTGGTGGTGCGCAAGCGTGAGCCACGTGCTCGCGTCCTCCTGCCCCCTGTTCAGAAGGGACTGAAATCGCTCCCCTTCTCCGCTACCGGGAGAACCTCCCATCTGACGGGCCAGCTTGAGGGGGTGGCGGCAGCATGGGGGGGCAGGCTCCCTCCTCGCCATGGCCCCTGCCGCACTTGCCACCGAGTGGGGCACTGTGGAATGGCCGGGGGGCCGCAAGGCGGTGCTTTCCCGGGGGGGCGAGCTATGCTCGGTGCAAAAGACAAAGGCGCTGGGTTTCCTCCCCCCTGGACAGGGTCGACACTCTGGAAACTCTTCCCCCAGTGGAAACGAGAGTGAAGCAGAAGCAGAGCCTGGGGGGTGTTCTCAGAGTTTTTTCCCCAGAGGAGACGTGCAGCTCCTCTTTCCCTCCCTGCTCACCCCTCCCTGTTCCTGACTGGCGAGGCGGTCTTTGCCGGGGGGGAGGCATTGTAAATAATAAATAAATAATTTTATGGTTGGGGTCACCACAACATGAGGAACTGTTTTAAAGGGTCGTGACATTAGGAAGGTTGAGAACCACTGTTTTAGGGTCTTCTCAAGGGTAAAGGTTTGAAACTGGAGTGCCAAGATATTGATGGATTACATATCCCAGAATCTCTGAACTTTAGACATAATGATTGAGATTTCTGGGATTTGCCCAGTACACCTATGGACCCATGTTAGAGAAACACATTTCTAGAGGATATTCACATGGACCTTAACATTTCCTAATGTTATCCTATATGTGTCTCCTCAAATTTAATTTTAATTGAGTTTAATTGGACTTTTTGTAAGGGAAGTAGACATAATACTATAGTCTAATGGTTCAGTCCTGATACTATTAAGTATGTTTAAGACTCCACTGATTTAAATATAATTGTCAAACACATGTTTAAGCCTCTCCAAGTAACTTCACTGGGACTTAAACCCTTTTTATGCAATAGTTTGTATAAGATACTTGAAATTGAATGGGGGGCAAAATAACATGGAAGTCAATTTGTGCATCATGGTCTCCACTTTAATAGAATGGACAAACATAGATTATAGACAAAAATACAAGAGTAAGAGGTTAATTAACTATTCCAGAGGAATTTTCTTATTTATATCACTATAGGTTTTCTCTCTCTCTCTATGTTCTTACTGGTTAGTTAAAAAAAAAATAGTGAAGGGACTCTGATTGCCTAATATATGCATAACACATTCAAAACAATGATTGGATCTGGAGTGGGCAAGTGAAAATTTGCTTTCACAAAGTGCTTTCTTAGTTTTTCCTTCCAATTTGTCAATCAGAAATGCAGAAATAATCCTAGTATCATTTCCTCTCAATACTAAAAACCTCTCTATTTAAAGATGGCAGATCAGCCCCTTAAGCCTTATTCTGCTTGCAGACATTCTTGTGACCCTCCATTAGAATGTTCTTAAGGGATGAAAGACCTTAACAGTCACCAGTTTAATTAATATGGAAGTACTATAAACAATTCATTCTACCTGCTCTCTGAATTAACTTATTCTGTCCTTCCCATTGCATCTTGTGTTGTGCTGTACAAGTAAATCAAAGTTCAAAGAAGTCTCTGAATTTTAATGCATCATGCAAAACCTTGTGCCATATTTTCTAAAATGTTTTACTTAATGTGACAGGAATTCATGTTTTTCTGAGTGACCTATAGACTTTCAAAACAAATACAGTTGTTTATATCTATGTATTATCTGTCTGTCTGTCTGTCTGTCTGTCTGTCTATCTACCTACCTACCTACCTTCCTACCTACCTATCCATACATCCAGCTATCATCTATTTATCAGGCCATTAAAAAAATGATAAACTATCATTATTTTTTCTGTCCAATGTCATGACAAAAATAATTGTCTATATGCTTACAGAGGAGGTTGTCATACTAATGTTATTTCGAAGGTGAAAGCTGGTGCTTAAAGTTTGTAAAATGTCTCATTACATGTCTTTTTAAAATGTTTACAGTGAGTGCCATGATCTGAGAATGTGCTGCAAATCTGCCTTGCCTCAGGCCACTTCTGCACTAGTCTGTTATAGCGGGATGATTCCACTTTCAACATCCTCTGGAATCCTGGGGTTTGCAGTTTCGGGAGGGGCCAGCCGGATTCCAGGATTCCAGAGAATGTTGAAAGTGGAATCATCCTGCTATAACAGACTAGTGCAGATAACACGCAGTATTGGGGAGATAAACATGAAAGTCTGCTCCCATTCCTGGTCTCCTGCTTCTGTCTCCTCTTGCTCTAGTTCATGAAGTTTAATTTAAAACATCCTTAATTGTCATAATAAGCCATCACAATAATAATTTTAAAAGAGCAATCCTACGCATGTTTGCTTGGAAACAAGACATGCCAGAAGTGAGTTGAGTGGCACTTACTACCAAGTTACTATAGTAGGCATAGGCTAGTAATCTTTGGCTCAGTGGACTATATGCTGAGTAGACAGATCCAGTTTTGCACTGTTGTTTCAAAATGTGTCAGGCTATGATGTACTGTGATGTTTTGTTGTATTTTTTCTGGCAATATTTGTTTTGTTTAAGAATTGCTGTTTGAGGCTAGAATAGACAAGTGTGGTTTTAATATAATTATGGACTATAATTAGCTTCCTCTGTAGATCAAGTAGAACTCAATTGATTTGGAACTTCTCATCGGAAGTGGAACTAGTCAATTACAATAAAACTATTTTATTACATTACCTTACATTCTTCTGCCTTTTTCTCATGCTGTAGAAGTGGAAAAGACCTCTGCATGAATAGGGAAAGGTTATAATATTTTTCCCTCCTAGCAGCCTATTGCACCTTATGGAACACCACTGCAAAGGTCACCTGAGTCTGGAGGAATGGGGAGATTTGGATGAGTCAACACATATTGCTGGTGTGAAAAACAATTTAGAAATCAAATACAGCTATCTTTTCATGTAATGACTGCTTACTGCTAACAGTATATTCTGTCTGGTAATATTAGGTGTTCCACCCAGTCCACTGATGTCATATTTTCCACTATTTTATATATTATTTTTATAATTGTATGATGTATTTATTGTATTATATTTATTCATTACACAAATTCCTTATATATTAGTTTGTTTCCATAGCATATATGCCTCATTTTCAGGACAGTTTTTTTGTTTTGTTTTGTTTTGTTTTGTTTTGCAGGTAGGACACCTTCCTTTGCTTTGATGCTTGGGTGAGACAAGTGAGACAAAAATAAAGAGTTATTCTGCTTATTCTGAATAGATTAGTAAACCGGACATTATTACTGACCTTCCTAAACTGAAAAGTGTTTTCTATATAATCTGATTACGTGTCCCACAATTTCAAAGTGGATTATTGCCCCCACCACTGTGCTTTCAGAGCCTGAAGAATCAATTGAAGGAAATCTCTAATAATCAGAAATGTGCTTCTGGTAAATTGTTTCTTCTCAAACTATGTAAATCAGAAACCACAGAGGTTAACGTACTTTCATCTGGGGGCAGTGGAGAGTAGGGAGACAAACAAAAAACCCTGTTTGCCACTGCCCAATATATCAGTAGGTAAAATGGGGTGGATCTCATACGGCCCTCCAGAGATTATTGGACTGCAATTCCTAGCAATCTTAGACACCATGGCACATTGGCTATGGTTTCTATGGTCACCACAAACCTTATCTCAGAGTTGCCATTCAACAATACCAGGAGAACCTATCCCAAAGTAGAACATCCCAGCTGAGCTTCAAATTACCAGACATTCTTACCACCATTATGATCTTTCAGCAAAAGAAGTCCAGGAGTGAGAAGTGATGGTTTACATATTTGGTCTCCCACTATATGTCTTTACTGCTATACCTCCTTAGGAAATTATAGTCTCATATGTACTCCATATATCTTTAGGGGTGTGGGTACAAAAGAGCACACATCCAGGGATATATTATTTATTCTATGATAGGGTGAAAAGGAGACTGTGCTGGTTTTTCTTATATAAAATGAACAATATTGTCTTGAATATCCTTATCAACTTTCATTTCATTCAAATTATTCCACTGTCCAGTTTCAGAGTCATGTAGACTTTAGTAGTAAGGTCTCACTGGAACAGTCTTCCAGTAAGGGCATGACACTACAAGATATTGTATTATGGTACGCATGCATCTAAATTTTATAGATTTGGGAAGAGCAGAGTTTAGCTAATCTTAACATTAAGAGGCACCCACTGTGGCCTGACCTCTGACATTCATTTTAGAAGACATCTATTTAAAACTTTCCATCAATAAGAAATCTTAAAAATGACCATGGAAATGAAGGGTAAGTAAGAAGAATGTGTTTTATGCAAAAGAAATATGATTTCTCATACCCAATACCATTAATCTACTTAAACCTTTAAGCATTCATATGCTGCTGATCCTGTTTGCATGCGTCACTCTTTTGCACTGCATTCAATAAAACTTCAAATTCTTGCAAGGCTGTGATTGTCACACATATGGCTCCTCTCTATTTCTTTTCCTTGTGTTCATATTACTGGTTGATGAAGCAGTCAGAAAAATGTCACATACTAATGTTTGGGAATGTCTTTTCTCTGAAGCAGATGAACACACAGGAGTTTGAGGACGCCCACACAAAAATGAGTTTCTGGTATAATTGGCTTTTATGGATTTTTGTCATCCTGCTCCTTCCATTGTATTAACTTCAAAGGTCTTGGACAATTTTTGACCATGTAAGAATCAGAATAGTGAGATATCCACACTTGATGAGTGACTTAGTCACTCAGTCAATCTTATTTGCACTTTGAATATTGACTTTTTCCCCCCAAACAAAAACTTTAAATTGTGGTTACAGTTACAGAAAGAAGTTTTCTCTTCTTGTTGGTTTTCTCCAGCTATTTCTCACCATGGCAGCCAATCTTCATCACCAATTGGGAGAAGAAAACAGGGAAGAAGAGAAGAAATCGGGAAAAAAATAGTTCATCTTTCTTCCTATATGGGTGTGACTTCTGTCACCTCAAATATTCTTTTCCTTTTTCAAAGAACTTTCAAAGTTATGAATAGGGAGAGCCATACTATTTTTCATGTGTTAAATGTGTTATGTAGCTTGCCTTACAATGTATTAGTTGGCTACTATTAGGATACTGCTTTCCTACCCCCTACTGCTTGACAGCTGGTACGTTTATAATGGTCATGGGCATCTTCTTTCAATATAGTAAAGTCAGAGACTTTGGTACAGATTTTTAAAAAATTATTTGATGGTTGCTGCCTATATCTATTTACCTTTAAAAATCTAGTTTTTCTGCACAGATTGCTAATGTTCTTTGCTGGAATTTGATACTTTATTCATCTCTCTATTACCATAGTGACCTAACCATTTGACATTGCAAATAAATGTGTTATTAACTTGCTACAGCAATGCTTGAATAGCATAAAGAAAATGTAATCTAAAGCAGAAGCAAGTGGAAAAACAGACCTCCAATGCCTACCGTTATCTGATAAAGTCAGTCTACTTTACACTATTCACAATTCCAAATGATTTTATTTTTCATTATTACAAATGCTAATTCCTTTCTATTTTACAAAAATGCCTTATGACTAATGTTTTGAAAATTGTAATGGTTTTAATGCTATGACAGTTTCCTTGAAACAGAAACAAAGGTGCTTGGCTATGTGATGAAACATGTTCTCTATGAAATATCGAGCTACTCACAACAACATCTGAGAGAAATCATTACAGTTACTTTTGATTGTGGCAGCCATTATTTTTTATGTCAAAACAGAGATTGAGATTTGCAATTTTGTATGAGGTGTTAGGCAGAGACAGATTACTCAGCACACACTGCCTGTAGAATTCTGGAATACTCTCCAAAATCTAAAGGCACAAATGTTTGAATTTCTGCATAACTTTATAGAACTGTTAAGTAGTTTTAGTATAAAGGTAGTATAAAATTTTGCATGGAATATACGAAGGCTTTAAACAAACTTGCAAATGAGAGTTATGCACTCATAATTCCTCTTCATGATTCCTATGTATTCATATTCATGATTCCTATGCATCCCTACACATTCTCTAGTTTAATGGATACCTACCAAGTATGGAAGTCCCCCCCCCCGTGTTGGTTTACTCGGCAGCTGCTGCTGTGAGCAGTGGGGATCTGTTGTCTTATCAACCAGGAAGCAGCTGACAGATGTTCCCACTTATGCCTCATGTGTGCAATCTCTGAAGCAAGAGGGAATTGGGACAGGGACCCTGCTTCTAGCTGTTGCCCTGGAGATCACTCCTGAGAGGTAGCTGGAAATGTCAGTCAGCTGCTTCTTAAGAAACAAGAGAACAGGCATACATCTTCTCACAGCAGCTGCTGCCCAATAAGTGGTGATGGGGTGTTCAGGCTGGGAGACACTTTGTAGTTACAGAACTAAAATAGTTACACACTTGTAACTACTTTAGTGAGTTCCAGCTCTGTTTTGTAAAGAAGGTCATTTCTGCACTACACTGTTATAATGCTGTTATTCCACTTTCAACATCCTGTGGAATTCTGGGATTTGTAGTTTACTGAGGCCCAAGAGCTCTCTGGCTGAGAATTCTAAATGCCCCTCCCTAAACTGCAAACCTCAGGATTCCACAGGAATAGCATTATAACCATGTAGTGTGGAAACGGCTGAAATTAAATGTTTTTGTAGCCAGCTGAAGTGAGTTGTTCAGAGTAAGTTTCTTCTGTTGGCAGACAATACCCCTGCACCCCAAAACAACTCATTGAGCACTTCAGTTTCAACACTCAAGGTGGAGTTGTTGCTTTAATTTTCTCAGGACTTTTAAAAATCTGTTTTGTAAAAAGTTTTGAATTGTTACCTACTGCTTGTTTGCCAGTTATTTTTAACCATGCTGGGTAAGATTTGTAGGTTTTAACTCTCACTTAAAAGCTCATGAGATTGAAGCCTGAACATGAGGCTTGGTTTCTAGGTTGCCCTTTTACAAATCCATGACATTGTCCTTTGCACAGGGAAGAAACTTAAGCAACTGAGACTTTTGCCGTTGGAAGCAGGGAGGTAATTTTCTTGCTACAGCCCCAATGCCATCTCTTATGCTATCTCCACAGAATATTTTTAGGAAGAAAAGGGCTGCAGAGGAATGAGAAATGAGCATAGATTGTCTTTCTTCTCCAAGAGAAAAAAAAATCCTGTAGATGAAGTTCTACTCACAGAAACTTATGAGCAAATTACACATGATTTCAATTATATAGCTTGGGCTCTGTGTTTAGATTCACACACTCCATACATATATACATGAAATGCACAGCTTGTTCCATGTTCTGTATTTCATACTTAATATTTTAAATGAATAAATAATCACCAGTTGAGTTGCAACAGGCAGAGTGAAGGAGTGTGGCCTTAGAGACATCAAAATTTCTCAGTCTTTATCTCATTATATTTTTAGAATCTGCCGTGTTTTCTTTTCTTCTTTTTGTCCTTGTTCCTGTCTTGTTTATGACCTTTTAAGTCCTACGTGACTTGGGCCCAGACTATTTGGAAAACCATATCTCCCTCTATGAGCTTGGCTGAGCTCTGAGATCTGCTCGGGAAGGTGTCCTTTTAGTTCCACCACCTTCACAGCCATGCTTGGTGAGGACACAGGAAAGATCCTTCTTGGTGGCTGCTCTCAAGTTGTGCAAGTCCTTTCTTCAAAAGGTCTGGTTGACCTGTCTCTGCTGTCTTTCCACTAGCAGGTAAGGACCTTTTTATTTAAGGAGGCATTTTGTTTTTAATCTGTTGTGGTAGATGGAGCTTTTAATGGGGGCTATTGTGTTTATATTTTATTGTGTTTCATACATGTTCTTAAAACTGCTTTTAACTTTCACTTTTAATGCGGCTTTTTAAAAACAGAAGTCTGGCTTACTTGTATTTTAACTTTTATAATAACAAATCTTTTTTAATTGTATTGAGTTTTTAAAAGTTTGTACACTTCCTTGAATCTTGTGCAGGTAGAAAGAAGGGAAAGAAATCAATCAAACAAACAAACAAACAAATAAATTTGTTTCCTATTGATCCAGAGAACTTGTGGATGTTTTTTCCACACAGAAATTTGTGTGTACACTTTTTCTAATGTACATACAATTTTCAATAGTTGTTTTATGTGTGCATTTCATACACATGTTTCTGTTGGCTAAAATATATTTGTAGAGCCAGCATAGTGTAGTAGTTTGAGCATTGAACTACAACTGTGGAGACCAGAGTTCAATTCCCCACTCAGCCATGGAAATCCACTGGGTGACCTTGGGCATATCGCACGCTCTCAGCCCCATAACACCACATGATAGATTCACCTTAGGATCTCCATAAGCTGGAAATAACATAAAGGCACACCAGAATAGCAACAAAATATATTTCTGCACATTTTTCAAAAATGTGCTTTTATTATGGGAATATATTTGCTTCTAAGTTTAAAAGAAAAATGATGGGGAAAATCTATTGCTTGTGATTTCCTCCCCAAGATAGGAAATCAAAATAAGTGAATGCATTTGCGATTAATCTCTCAGGCCACAAATTTGATGAATTCATTCTACTTTCTTTTGGTTAACACAAATGCATATTCCATCACTAAAAGGGATGTAAAGGACATTAAATTTTCCTCCTTCTCAATGAGAAATGATCTTTCAACATGTCAAAATGCCACATCAAAAAAACTGTCAACCACCTGAGAATACCTCTAGATTAACTATTCTCTATTACATTTTATTGTATTACTCGATTCATAATCCAGATTTTCCATGAGCCTGGAAATCAAGGTGCCTTATAAGATTTAAAAAATACAAATAAAAACACATGTATGCACAAATATATAAAAAATTATGTGAAAATGGCATTGAACTGTCTATAGAATTAAAAATATGTCAAAAGTCTCCATTTAAAAGCAAAAGATAGAAAGAAAAGAGTCTTTTCTTGTAAAACTGTCAGTTCCTGAAAGCCTGCTGGAATAAATAGGTCTTTACCTGCTGACCGATGGATAGCAAGGAGGGCACCAGCCAGACTCTCAGGGAAGAAAGGTCTGGGACTTACAAGAAGTCACCAAGAAAGCTCTTGCTTGCATTCCTACCCAGTGTTTTTTGAGAGTGGTGGGACCAGAAGAAGCACCTTCCCTGAAGGACTGAGAACATGTGGCCTGCAAATGGCTTTATAGATTATATTAGCCCTATGAATTACACTCAGAAACATGAATATCCAGTGGAACTGTTTTTAAAAGGGAGCTGTGTTCATTTAATATTGTCATTGTATCTTCATGTAGAGAGCCAGCATGATATAGTGGTTTGAGCATTAGACTATGACTTTGGAGAAGAGGTTTCAAATTCCCACTCAGCCATGGAAACCCATGGGGTGACCCTGAGCAAGTCATATTCTCTCAGCCTCAGTGGAAAGTAAGAACAACCCCTCTGAACAAATCTTGCCAGTGATAGGTTCACTTTAGGGTCATTGCATGTTGGAAATTACTTGAAGGCAAATGACAAAAACAGACTTCAAATATTGTATAAACTCAGATGCCATTTGTGAAGAAATTGTGTCCTAAATGACAGGCTTAAAATGGTTTGAACAAGATATATAAAAAATTGTTTCTCAATATGTACTCCATGCATATTTTTTCAAAAAATGCAGACTTCAGAAAGAATCTAGTTATGAATAAATATATTTGAAAATGACAGAAATCCACTGATCTCCCCATCCCTATTTATCACTGGACAAGCCTCTGCTTATCCAGTGATAATGGATAATTTTCAATGATGGATGTGGATGTGAACAGGACAGGATCCTTGGAGATATGAGAGCTACCACATGTGTGCTAGCTCCTTGCCCTTCCTGGCTTATTAAAAAAGCCAGAGGGGGACTGGCCAAGTGGGTAGAAGGTGTGGTTAATGCCTCCTTGAGACAAGGTAAATTTCCAACTAGTCTCAAGGAGGCTATCATAAAACCACTACTAACAAAGTCATCCCTTGATCCCACCAATAATTACTGGCCCATCTGTAATATTCCATTTCTGGGCAAGATTCTGGACCATGTGGTAGCCTTTCAGCTCCAGGGGTTTCTGGATGAAATGGATTATCTAGATCCATTTCAATCTGGTTTCAGGCCTGGCTATGAGACTGAGATAGCTTTGGTCACCTTGGTGGATGACCTACACCAGGAACTAGTCAGGGGGAGTATGTTCCTGTTGGTTCTGCAGGATCTCCCAGAGGCTTTCAATATCCTTCTGGGTTACCTTGTGGAGATGGGACTTGGGGGCACTGTTTTACTGTGGCTGCATTCTTTCCTAGAGAGCTGAACCCAGAAGGTGGTGCTGGGGGACTCCTATTCGACCTCCTACCCTTTGGCCTGTGGGGTCCCTCAGGGTTTAGTCTTGTTCCCCATGCTATTTAACATGCACATGAAACCTCTGGGAGAGGTTGTCCAGACTTTTGGGGTCTGATGTCATCAGTATGCAGATGACGCCCAACTTTATTATTCCTTTCCACCACAAGCCAAGGAAGCTGTCTTGGTCCTAAACCAGTGTTTGACATCAGTAAGGGACTGGATGAGGGCAAACAAATTGAAACTTAATACAGACAAGACAGAGGTGCTCCTGGTCAGCAGAAATGCAGATCAGTGAACAGGGATTCAACCTGTGTTAGATGGGTCATGCTCCCTCTGAAGACACAGGTTCACAGTTTGGGAGTGCTCCTGGATTCAACTCTGAGCCTGGAGGCCCAGTCTCAGCAGTAGCTGAGATTGCATTTGCACAATTAAGGCTTGTGTGCCAGCTGCGCCCATCCCGTGAGATGTCAGACCTGGACATGTTGACACATACCTTGATTACATCCTGGTTGGATTACTGTAATGTGCTGTATGTGGTGCTGCCTTTGAAAAGTGCTCAGAAACTTCAGCTGGTCCAAAGAGTTGCAGCCAGGTAGTTAAATGGAGCTGGTTACAGCGAGCATACAACACCCCTGCAGCCACAGCTCCATTGTCTGCCAATCTATTTCTGGGCACAATTCAAAGTGCTGGTGATGACATTTAAAGCCCTACACAGCTCAGGTCCAGGTTATTTGAAGGACCGTATCCTCTCCTACGGCCCTTCTCTTGGTCCCATTACCCTCCCAGGTACATTTGGTAGGATTGCAGGAGAGGGCCTTCTCAGTGGCTGCTCCCAGGCTCTGGAACCCCTTGCCCAAAGAGGTTAGATTGGCACCCTCCCTACCTACCTTCAGGAAACAGCTAAAAACATTACTTTTCCAGGAGGCATTTTATATGTAATTATTATAGGTGCTGTCATTTTGTTATTTAATTGATATTTTAATGCTGTTTTTATATGTATTTTAACATATTTTAATTATTCTTGTAGTTTAATCTTTGCTTTAACTTTTGTATATGACAGTTTTTAATTATGTTTCTTTTAATGGCTGTAAGCCACTTTGGGTCCCCTCAGAGAGAAAAGCAGGATAAAAATAAAGATGATGATGATAATTATTATTATTATTATTATTCTGAGCTCAATTACAAGCACAATCAGACCCTTTTGTATTTCCATGATTACCTTTATCATCATACTTTTATGGCAAAAACTCACATACTAGAAAGACAAAATAATTTATTCAGGCTCATTATCACTGCTGTTACCATCCCAAATACCAGAGAAAGGTGAAGGAGAAAAAATGAGTTTCCATGTGGGAGATGTTTATATTTCCAAACTCTTACCTGCAGTAGGTTATAAAATTTGAAGACCACTATCAGCCCCAACTTGATAAGAGTTTTTTAAAAACAAGTTCTTGAAAGACAGAAAATGTAGCAGTTAAGTTATTATGCAACATTTTAATTTATGAAGGAATTCTTTAATTAAGACAAAATCAAGAATATAAGGCTTAAAGCAGTGATATATTTTAATTTACTTGCACCCCAGATGTATTCATGAGAGTGTGGATAACTCTGGGCATTTGGTCTTCTTTCATGAAATTGTCATTTAATAATGAATTCTGTGAACATTAGGCTCTGGCTATAAAGCAGCTATTTCTTAATTAATTAAAATTCAGAGTGTTTACATTTCAGATTCAAGAAAATTATGTTCCCCCAAGGAATCCTCATGCTCTTAATACAGTGTAAGGATGGAGAATATATGCAAAAATGTTTAGCATGTAAATAGTTTTTGCATTTTTGCGACTTAGATTTGTATATGTTATCACTTGCCCACCCATTTAGAAGAAATGAGACAGATGCACAAATTGTTACAGACCAGATGTATTTATTTCCATCTTTGAGGCCTGGGAAGATACTATTAACAATGCTCAAGGAGATTAACCCTTGAATGCTTGTGTGTTCACAAGCTGTTTAGCTAGATGCATTAGAGTGTACATATGTGTCAGTGCCTCAGCTTCAGCTTAAGCCTGGGAAAACATCTACTCAAATGTCATCGAGAAATGACCAGGAATAAACCAAACCATAGATGTGAGCAGATGTGACCTAAAATGACTTCCTAGCAGGTGCTGTGATGGTTGATGCAATTAGCATGGCAGGCAGCTAAAGACTCTAGCCATAGTGGAGGTACCTTCATATCAAAAGATCTTTGTTTAAATTGGATAAACATAAGTAAGGAACAGTGTATACCTTCATTTTGATTATTTTGATTGGATAACTGATTCTGTGGGTGAGGTTAAGGGGGAAATAAAAGAAGATTTAGATATTTAGATGTTTATAAACAGCACACCATTCTTCTCTCTCTCTCCCTCTTTCAGTTCATTCACTATCTCTCATACAATTTCTCAGTTCTCTCTCCCATAGAGCTCTTCAAATTTCCAACCTCTCCCAAACACACCACAAATTGCACTCCTCTTCAAACACACACCAGACAATTAAAATCCATTTTTTCCCCTCTTTCCACCAGCCCCCCCCCTGGGCTATCCAAGGTTCCATTTCACTAGTCAATCAGCTTAAACACTCTCAGTTGCCAAGAAGGCTCTGTTGTCAAGACCCCCTCCCATCAGGTTCGTCACAATGGGTAAACTAACAGCCACTTTATTAATAGCTCAAACTGATCTGCAGCAAGCTGCATAGAGTAATGTATGCTGAAACAGTTTGTCAAGGGCAAGCAACCCCGACTCCAGAGGCAAGCTAATAGTTTTAGCCTGTCCCCAGCAAGGCCATTTTCTTTTCTTTTCTTTTCTTTTCTTTTCTTTTCTTTTCTTTTCTTTTCTTTATTTTTTATTTTTATTTTTCTGAATTGAGGGAGTTTATACACAATACAAGCGCTTAACATTATTTCCATATTATACAACAATCTTACATTAATTCTCTATTAATTCCTTTCCCGCTTTGTTATCAAATGTACATATTAATTTATATGTTGCAATCCCTCTTTCCTCTCCCTCCCTGCCTTCCCTTCCCTCCCTTTCCTGCCCTCCTCCCTTATCTTAATAAAAACCATCTTTCCCCTCCCAATCCTCCCCCTTCCCTCTCCCTACCCTTTCCACTCCTTCTTCCACGTTTTCTCCATTCCAAACTCTTTATTCTCTTTCTTAAACTAAACCTCCTTCATGTGAAGTCTTTTGTTGTTGTTGTCTCTCCTTCAATTAATAATATTTTCCTCCCTCTCCCCAATTCCCACCTTACCTTAGCTGTTACCCTACAATTCCTTTATTGTATTCTTTACCTCTCTTCTCATTTCTCTTTCACCCATCTAATAATACCTTGCCACTGCCTTTCGAATTGTTGAGTTGAATTACCTTTTAAACTGTTGGATAGTTTTTCCACTTCCATGATGTCCATCACTTTTAATTTCCATTCTTCTTGAGGGGCTTTTTTTCTTTCCAATATTTTGCATAGTTCAACCTCGCTGCTGTTATTAAATTTAACAAAGCTTTCTTTTTCTTCTTCATTTGACTCTTCTCTTCAATCATATGTAATAAATATATCTCCAGGTTCATCTCAAAATTCACTTCCAGCAACTTGGTTAAACCATCATGGATCTTTTTCCAATATTTTTTTGCTATGCGGCCTAGCCACCATGTATGAAAGTAGGTTCCCATTGTTTTTCCACACTTCCAGCATTGCCCACTTCCTTTTCCTGTTATTTTCTTTAGTTTCTGGGGGGTCATATACCATCTATGCATTGATTTGTAAAGGTTTTCTCTTAATGTCAAACTCTGTGTAAATTTTTATCTTCCTTCCATACTTTTTCCCATTTTTCCAATTCTATATTTTGACCGAGATTTTGTGCCCATTTTATCATATAGTCCTTAATCTGTTCCTGCTCCAATTCTCTTTGCAATAAAATTTTATAAATTTTTGAAACTGTTTTTTTCTCCTTTTTCATTAAGATTTCATTCAATTTATTCTTTTCCCTTTTCCATTCTCTATTTTTCAAATCCATTTTATACCTTTCTTTTATTTGCCAATATGGGAACCAATCTAATTCTGTATTCTGCTCTTTAAGTTCCTCTACTCTTCATCTCCGGTGTTCTTCCTTCCCATCTTATTGTATCCGTATATCTTAGTATTCCTCCTTGTCTTGGTCCTGTTATTCTAAATGCTTCTTGGGGTGATGTCCAAATTGGTAATTTATTGTAAAATTTCTTGTTAATCGTCTGCCACACTCTCATCAAGGCTCTTCAAATATAGTGATCTCTAAATTCTCTATCTCCACCTTGTTATAACATAAATATCCGTGCCATCCAAAATTTACGTTAAATCCTTCCAATTCCAATAATTTATCATTTTCCAATTGTATCCATTCTTTTATCCATTCTAAACAGCATGTTTGATAGTATATTTCTAAATGTGGTAGTCCGAATTCTCCTCTCTCTTTACTATCTTGTAATACCTTCATTTTTATTCTTGATTTCTTCCCTACCCATACAAATTTAGTTATTTCTTTATTCCAACTTGCAAATGGTTTTTTATAATTAATTATTGGGAGATTTTGGAACAGGAACAAAATCTTTGGGAGCACCGTCATCTTTATAGTATTTATCCATCCTAATAATGAGAGATCCAATTTATTCCATATCTGCATGTCTGATTTGATTTGATTCCAAGTTTTTTGATAATTATTTTCATAAAGTTCTGAATTTTTCTTTGTAATATAAATGTCCAAATACCTAACCTTTTTCTCAATATTAAATCCCGAGATTTCTTTCAACTCGTCCTCTTCTTTTTTGGTCATATTCATTGTTATTAATGATGATTTATTCTTGTTTATCTTAAGACCCGCCACCATTCCATATTCTTTCAATTCTCGTAGCAAATTGGTCAGTGTTTCTTTTGGATCTTCTAAAAATACCACCATGTCGTCCGCAAAAGATCTTATTTTATATTCATTCTTCTTTATTCTTACCCCTCTTACCTGACTTGATTCTCTAATTTTATTGCTCATAATCTCTAATGTCAGAATAAATAAGAGCGGTGAGAGCGGACATCCTTGTCACTCTAGATCTTTCTCCGTTAATCACCAAATTGGCCCTTTGATCTTGATATATTACCTCTATCCATTCTTTGAATTTTACTCCGCAACCATACTCTTCAAGGCTCTTTTTCATAAATTCCCAAGAAATATTATCAAAGGCCTTCTCTGTGTCAAGAAAAGCCATTGCAAATTTTTTTCCGGGGTTTTTATCATAATATTCTATACAATTTAAAATTGTTCTTATATTTTGTTTGAGATTTCTACCCGGTAAGAAACCAGTTTGATCTTCGTGAATATAATCTTGGAGTATTCCTTTTAATCTTCTATTTAATATTGCTGTAAATATTTTATAGTCAATATTTAATAGTGATATTAAATAGTAATTTAATAGTGATATCAGTCTATAGTTTCTCACATTTTTAATGTCTTTTCCTTCTTTGGGAATTAAAATAATATTTGAGTCACCCCATGATGTTGGTCTACCTTCTGTTAATAATGTCTTTATCATTTGATAATATGGTGTCGTCAATTCTTCTTGTAATTTTTTATAATATGTTGCCGTAAATCCATCCGGCCCTGGGGATTTCCCCTCTTTTAATTCTTTAAATGCTTCTATCACTTCAGACATGGTGACTGAAGAATTCAAATATTTATAATGTTCCTCTGGATCTTCTTTATTTTTTGCTTCTTTAGGTATCTCTCTATTCTATTATATTGTTGATTAGTCATCTCTTTGCCTGTAAATAAATTTTCATAGTATTTTACAAATATCTTCATAATTTTTTCTTGATCTGTAATTGTATCTTTCCCCTCTTTTATTTCTATAATTGTATTCTTCTCCCTCTTCTTCTTCAGTCTATGTGAAAGCCACTTCCCAATTTTATTGGCATGTTCAAAGTGGTGGCACTTCAAATATGTCAATTTTCTTTCTATCTCCTCCATTGTTAATTGAGATATTTCTTTTTGAATTATTTTTATTTCATAATTTATTCTTTTCTTATCCATATTCCCTTTTAATTCTTCTTGTTTCTTTTGCAGCAGTAATGACAAGTTCTTAAATTTTTCCTCTTTTTTCTTTTTCTGTAGATATTGTTGCTGTAAAAAGAATGCTCGCATTACTGCTTTGCTTGTATCCCATACCATACTCATTTTGATCCCCTCCTTCATGTTTTCTTGGGGAAAAAAAATCAAATTTTCCTTTGCCTTTTTAAAAATTTTCTCATCTTTCAAAAGATTGTCATTCAATCTCCAATTAAACTGTTTCTTCATATCTTTAAAGGACAAAGTTATTGGGTTGTGATCTGACGCAATTTGGGGCAATATCTCAACTTTTTTGATGTCTTTTAATAAATTCTTTGATACTAAGATCATGTCTATTCTTGATAAAGTTTGATGAACATCCAAAAAGAATGTGTAATCTTTTTCCATTGGGTGTAATATCTCCAAGAATCTACCAATGTTAAATTTTGAATCATTTCAAAAAAATCTTCGGTAGTCTTCCTTGATCTTTCTT
Source organism: Iguana delicatissima (assembly GCA_948472985.1). NCBI lineage: Eukaryota > Metazoa > Chordata > Lepidosauria > Squamata > Iguanidae > Iguana > Iguana delicatissima. The sequence continues at coordinate 255,769 of CAOKZL010001764.1, read as the reverse complement.
TTTATTCTTCTTACTTGTTTGTTTATCATTTTCTGTATCCAAAACCCCATTCCAATCTCCAGCCAAAATCAAATTCTCGTATTCATAATCTTGAATTAAATCCTCTAAATTTTTATAAAATTCTTCCTTCTTTTCATTTGGAGCATATATACCCACAAATAACATCTTCTTATTGTTTATCTGTATTTCTAGGCCTATAATCCTTCCTTCTTCATCTTTGAATAATAATTTTGCTGGTATCTTTTTATGAACATACACCACCAGTCCTCTTTTTTTTTTTCAAATAATGTCATATAACATTCTCCTAGTTTTTTATTCTTCAGGAATTTCTCATTTTTCTTGTCAATATGGATTTCTTGTATACATATAATTTCCCCCTTTAATTTCTCCAGCTGGTGAAAAATTTGTCTTCTTTTGTATTGTGAATTAATACCATGGACATTCCACGTTATTATTTTCATCTTCAATCTCTAGTTTTTGTTATTTATTTTTTGGTTATTTATCTATTTATTTTAATTTTTCCTTCTTTCCTACTTATTTACTCCAATGACTCCACTACTAATTCTTCTTCCTCTCTTGTTGAGTCTTCTTCCTGATCCGATAAATTTATAATTTCCTCTCTTCTCTCTTTTTCTTCTTCTTGTTGAATATCTACTTCCTTTTTATCTTTCTGACTTCTTACTGGTTTTTCTTTCCTTTTTTCTTTTCTTCCATCCCCGTTCTCTTTCTGCATGTATTTCCTGTAGAATTCTTTTGCTTGATCTATTGTTGTCACTTTCTGAGGTTTTCCCTTAAAATAAAAGAAGATCCCCTCTGGGATCTCCCACCTATATCTTATATTTAATCTCTGCAATTGTCTCGTCAGGAAAGAATATTCTCTTCTTTGTCTTAGTAATACCGCTGGAATGTCTTTAAATATCTTAAGTTCTTGATCTTCTATTATCAATTTTTCTCTATAACTCTGCTCCAGTATAAGGTCCTTAGTTTTCTCTCTAGTGAAATATACCACTATGTCTCGTGGAAGTTGCTTCTTTTGAGCAATTGGTGAGTCGACTCGAAACATTTTATCTATTTCTAATTCAAATTTCCCCACTCTTTGTCCCACAGAAGTGGCCAATATTTCCGTTACTCTCTCATATAAATCTTCCTCAGCTTGTTCCGGTAATCCTTTATTTTCACACATTTATTTCTATATTTTAATTCCAATTTCAATCTAGCCTCTCCAGCAAGGCCATTTTCAGGATATCTAAATATACTGACTTCCCCCTCAAGCCCTAAAGGAGGATGCCAGTCAAGTTCAGTCTTAAAAGTATGTTTCCATTCCTATCCTGAGTGCAAAGACAAAATGGGGAAATCTGGAGAACTCTATTTCACAAAATGTGTCAGTCAGTGGTGCTCACTGATACCTGAGCAAGGTTTCACTTTCTCACACTAATTGCCCAAAGTTCCACTCTCTGTGCACTAAGCTGGCAGAAGCGATCAATATGCTCAGTTTCTAACAATTAAATGCCACTTTTGCACAAAAATAGCATGCAGTATAATAAGTATTAAGAAATTTAATGAGCCCAATAAGACTATTGTAATGCAACACTCAAAGGAAATTGTCCCATATTACCATGAAAGGTCAATGCAAAGTAGGGAAAACAATTTCTCCTTTGTCAAGGATAAATGAGAAGCAAAATTTCTACCCTTCCCCAAAAAGAAAACAGCTGAGGTCTGTCCTAAAACCCAAGCTGAGTAGGCTGAGCAACTGTCAAAAATGGATGGAAGAAGGGGGAGGTGGGCTTTATACCCACTCATTTCATCCCTCCTCCAATCCTGTGTTGTGTCACTTCCTGCTTTTTTCCACTCTTTCTGGGAGCGGAAATGCAGGCAACATTTAAGTAAAGAGTCAAATTATATGAAAGTTTGAATGTTTTCATAGAACAGAACATGAGAGTCAGCAAGGACCCCACAGCTTAAATAGGTTTGACAGATGACTCTCCAACTTCTGTATGAAAGCTGCCACTGAAAAAGAATCATCCCCCCTTCAAAGGAATCTATTTCATTGAGTAACTCTATTTTTATCTCAACTGGCATTGCAAATAGTTAAACATTTCTATGTTTCTCATTTTCAGCTGCATGTTATTATTCTTACCACCAGCTATAATTAAGACCAATATATCTTTTAGTTCCACACCATCTCTTCAGTAGCAGTCATTATCCCTCTTCCCCTTCTCCCTAAAAAGTCTCTTGACTTAACTCTTAGCTAGGGATGGAAATAATATTTGAAAATATTCAAATAATTGTTTAAAAATTGTTTAAAATTGTTTTTGAGTGTTGGGAAATGCTGAGGATAATAATTTCAGAATATCACAATTCATTATTTATTCTGCACAAAATATGCATGTGGTTGTTTTGTTCAGAAACATTTTTTTTGCATGTTTCCTGCACCGAAATGCTGCAATTGGGGACTTAATCTGTGCAAAGTTTGCCCTTGGTTGTTTTGGATGGAAAATATTTTTTTGTGCAGAAAGCAGCATTTTCTGCACAGAAAATAGTATTTCTATGAAGGAATATTATTTTCTTCATATAAAATTATGTTTCCTGCACATAAAATGCTGTTTTCTTTGCAAAACACACACGTGAGAATTTTGAACAGAATAAGTCTTGATTTCTGAATTGGCTTTTTAAACTATGCATTTCAGAGACTTTCTTGCACTAGGAAGAAAATTGCTAAAATTATTCCTTACTTCATTTGAAAAGAAACTTAATAAATAATTATATCCCTAGCCTTAGCTTCAAGAATGTTCTCTTTTAACATGATAGTACCAAACCAGAAAATGGAAGAGGAGTGGGGAAGGAGAGGGCAGAGCTTTTCTCCACACCTTATGCATCACAAAATTTGGAAGTCATGCAATTTATTTTCTTAAGTAATTTTCCATGATAAATGCATTTGGCTTAGAGTTTCCTCCAAGAAACATGTTGTAATATTTTTTCCTTTTTTTTTATCCATGAAATGCATCACAAAATTTGGAGCATTCAAAGGAGTCCAGAAAATCAACTTTCATGAAGATGGCCTTTGTGAACACAGAGCTTATAAAGATGGCCAAACTGACTTATAATGACCACTTTCATACAGCGTATTTATCTCTAACAAAAATCCACTGCATTTGAGGTCAAGATAGCCAGACTGCTTCCTGTTATATTCGTTGAGAACAAGAAAGGTATTTAAATAACACTCTTCCATAACCTTCTGTGCCTCCCTCCCAGCAATGATTGACCTTGGTTCTTCTTTGTCAGCCAAATTTAGCTTAATTCCACCTGTGCTGCCTCTAGCTTCTGTATCAGAATTCAGAAAATCTGTGTCTTTTCTAGCAAAACATGGCTAGCTTCCATTCATCAGTAGTGCTATTTGTATTGTTGATAGATTATCAAATTACACACACAGCAATTTTCAGAAATCTCTGCTTGACCTCTGGTATTAATTTTGGATTTTTAACAGCACATAGATTTCCATGACTGTCATGTTTTCTAACAAAAATGCTCTAGCATTAGTTTTAAACAATCTCTCAAACAAAGTTTGTTTGTTTGTTTGTTTGTTTGTTTGTTTGTTTGTTTGTTTGTTTTTAATGTGTTCTGTTTTAAAATGTACATGGCTTGGAGAGGAATCACTAGGAAAAACATTCATGCCAACTGATACTTTAACATCATTTTAAGTAGCCACACCTGCTTGATATAATTATTTTCTTCTGATGTTTCTAATTCTCATCAGGAAATCTGACACTCATGACATACTGGATTGGAGAGAAAGCACCTTTTAAGTGCTCTTTTCTCAGATGGCAAAACGTAGACTCTTGTCTCTATATAGTTTAGGGGAAGAACAGAAAAATTACAACTTGCAAAAATAACAGAAATTTTATTTCAAGTTTTCCAAAAAGCAATATGAATACATTGTACACATCACCTGCACCTGTGAATACAGATAGAAAATATTAATGAAATTAATTAAAGGAAATGTGCATTGTTAATGTGGTGATCAAAAAAGAAATAATAATCTTGTTTAACTGTGAGTGAAAAGAAGGTTTTGATAAACTAAACAAAACCTACCAGTATTAACACTGTATTGGAACTTAACTTTTCATTTCATTTAGTTTCTTTTTCTCCTCCTCCTCCATCTCCGCCTCCTCCTTCTTCTTTTGACCAATAGTCCCAGAATTCCCAAGTCAATATGTATAGCTAGTGCAAATAAAAAATAAAAATAAATAACTTCTATGAGTTCTCAATCTAACACAGCTAATCACCTACTTTGTGGTTTATGTGTGGTACACAAGCACTACATATGAACAATAAAGCAAATTCTAGGAAGAGGCCTTTGAGGTCCCTCCCTAAACTGCAAACCCCAGGATTCCATAGGATGTTGAAACTGAAATAATAGCACTATAACAGTCTAGTGCGGAAAGGGCCTCAGTGGCAGAGCAGATGCTTTGTAGCACCAGGCCTTGGATTTCTTTTTCTGCTAGCTGTAATAGGAAAACTATGATGGTGTAGTGGTTTGAATGTTAGTCTATGACCTTGGAGACCAGGGTACTAATCCCTGCTTGGCCATGGAAACTCACTGGGTGACTTTGGGCAAATCACACTCTCTCAGCCTCTGGGGAAGGCAAAAGCAAATCCACTCCAAACAAACTTTGCCAAGAAAATCCCTTAGGGTCACAAAAAGTCAGAAATGACTTGAAGGCACACAACAAGTAATCCTGAGGTGTGAAGGTTGAAGTGGTAGGTAATATAAAGGACTGAACAGCAGCTACTGGTTTGAGTAGTTGAAGAGTTGGTAATTCTATGGGGCTGTATTGGCCCAGCATCAGAACTTGGAGAGCTGTAACTCTGCACAATACCACCTAGAGGCTGTGCACGATAATTTTTTTCTTATAAAAACCAGCGATGTAGACTTGAGTTGATTGACTCAGACTCAAGTCAGATTTAAATCTCTTCAATGACTTAACTCAGATTCAACTCATCAATAAATGATGGACAGATTCAACTCAAGACTCATCTTTTTTTTAGTAATTGACTTGGTGCCCCCTCCCCCTCCAGCCTTTCCCAATCAGCAGTGAGAGAATGTTATGTTGGTGACCCAATCAGAGCTGCACATGCTCCTTATCTCCACCTCTCTGTCTCTCTTTTGTTTCCTACCTTTCTCCAGAAGCTGATTATAGCACAGAAAAAGAGCAGGAAGAGTTAAAAGGGGGAAACAGGGCTTTGCACTTTTCTTCTGGGGAGTGTGGGAAAGAAGTGGTCTCTGCATCTGGGTTGAGGGGAAGGTTAGGGGTTGATGGCCCATCAATAACAATAGCAAGACCATGTGTATTTCTATACTGCTTATCAGTTAAGTGCTCTCTAAGCGGTTTACAATGTGTTTAGCTAATTGACCTCAACAAGCTAGGTACTCATTTTACCAATCTACAGAAGGATGGATGGCTGAGTCAACCTGGAGCCTGGCAGGATTGCACTCACAAACTTGTGGCTTCAGTACCAGCATTTAACCACTGTGAAATCCTCCTCCTCCTCCTCCTCCTCCTTCCTCATATAGCCAGCTTGTTGCTTAGTCAGAATCAGTTTCCTTCAGTTTGCCTTTCCTGTTCCTCGATGGCTGTCTTCCTTCCAATCCTGCTTGCTCATGAATAAATGGGAAAGAAAGGCCATGGCACAGTCCTTTACAGTTTCCTTCAGAAGGGCTTTCCTCTTCTTTGATAGCTGAAGGCTTCCTTCCAATCCTTCTTGCTCTCAAACCACCACCACCCCAACACACAGATCACCGGCACCTTTTTCCCCCACTTTTCTTTCTGTTAAAGTTGTCTCCCATACTTAAGACTTGGCTTGAATTATCTGGCAAGGACTTGAGACTTGAAGGTAGGGACTTGAGACTTGACTTGAGACTTTAAGTAAAAGACTTAAATATATCACTGACAAAAACATTTTTAAACAAAGAAACACTCAACTTATGCTTTATTTCCTTTTTGGAAAAAAAGGCCTCTCCTAGAACAACCCAGGGATCATAGAAAAACTGAACACTACATTTTTCAGGTGAATGAGGCATTTGAGTGTGTGTGCAAAATAAATCCAACGTTTGTCAAAAAAAAAAAAAATTCTTGGGTACTGAGGTGGCTCAGGGACTTCTAAAATGGACACAGGCAACAATTTGGGCTGTACTTTCCCCACTTCTGGAGTTATCATTATGCAGCTAAATGAACTAAAAATCTGACTTTATATGAGATAGCTTCCTATGTTTTCACAGTGCAGTGAATACTCCGTCCCATCACCAAATTCATATCTTTTTGTTCCCTTAAGCCTCATCCAGTAATATGATATTCCCACATTTCTACATAGGGTGGATGGCTCATGATAAATGAAAGCAAGCATTTAAAAAAATAAAAGGCATATTAAACATTTAGTTGTGTATGGACAACAATGCAATTAGACATCCCCTAGGGGAAAAAGTCAAAGCCATAGCCCTTTTTAATATTAACACATATACCTGCTTCTAATAGGATTTATTTTGGTTATCTGAATTATTTATTTAATTATGGTTTACCTTTTCTCATAAACAATAACTCTTATCTTTCTGGTACCTTTTCTTCCCTCTGGCTAAGATGGCTGTACACTTCTCTGAATCTGGTAAATACAGCAATGCCTTTTCCTCCATAACACCACCTTTGTGTAAAAGGTTTTTCAAGGTTGTGTAAAAGGGTTTTCAACATTTATTTAAAACCACTTAATAATTTTATTGTGGTATTTTCTGTCTTCTGCATAAAACAACCATGTGTGAATTCTGCATAGGATAATCCTTAATTATCCTATGGAGTCTTCTGACTGGGATTTCACAACGCTCAAGAAAAATGTTTTCAGCCATTTTTGCATACTTTTCGATATTATTTCCATCTCTACCATTGAGTAAGACTCCAGCCCATATTTGGTTAGGCTTGCTCAGAGTTTTCCACCAACATTTTTCTGGTTGCTTTCTCACTCATTTTATCATTGCCAACTCCTTGGAAAACCAAAGGGCTGGTTTGACTCCACTTCATGAGATGAGATGCTTGGGAATGACTGTGCCCATGTCTTTGGCCATATCCATATTCCAGAGATTAACCAGGGCTTTGAAAGAATCACTAGCCAAGTAAAGAAGAAATTTCTGAAGAGCCACCAGAAATCCTTCTAGATCAGTCAGCTTCCTGAGAAAAAATCATCCTAATCACCCTCCATGCCTGCAGAATTCTGAATCCCAGTGGATCTAAGCCCAAAACTTGGTGTAAAGTTTCTGCCCTCCACGATATTTATCATCTGACTAGTATAGAATATGAGATCCTGAAGCAGAAGTCAGAACAGATACCATTGATGGTAGACCTCCTATGTCATGGCAGATGTGAAGTCCTGAACCACCCCTGAAAGAGAAGTCTCAACATGGATGATGAAGTTCCACAGTATAACACAAGGAAAAAGGACTCACAGTACATCCTGAGACCACTTCAACTAACCCAAGAAGAGAAACTGCTGAGCAGCTAGCAGCAGGGGTACTGCACTAATTTAATCCTATTCTGCACCAGTTACATCAAATACATACACTTGAGCCCAAAGAAGGAGCCTGAGAATGACTATATCCACATGTACATAGACCCTCCATGTATTGAATAGATTATGTATTTATTATATATAGACTATTGATTGTTTGGTAGACCTACTGTGAACTACATATACATGTACACACACAACATACACAAGTTCACCAACAGTAGATTGATAAACAGATTTAGGATATCCTGAATCTATGGGTGAACTTATGTTTGTGTGTGTAGTTTACTTATTGACATATTTATTTACTTAAATTTATTTATTTATTTATTTCCTGAATCTGTTTGCTATTTGCTAATCTTATGAGTCAGTTTCTATATTCCCTTTTTGTTTTGCCTATATTCATATGTTGCAGAACCTCCTTCAGATTTGTACAATCATATATTGCTTGCAGATATGACATTAGCATGTAATGGATGGGACCAGCTGGGACCCTATCTTGGGCATCTTCCTATCTTCATGTGTGTGATACAATTTAATAGGAATTGTATCCAGTATTTCCTGTGTCAGAGGGAAAAAGGGAGATAGTACCATGTGCTTTCCTAAAGCTTATGGATGCTGACAACTTCCACTGATAATTTAACTAGTACAGAAAAGAGAACACATTTGCATAGAAATATTCTGACTGAAAATGCAAGCTGCTAGGTGACAATAGACTTTTGCGGTGGATTCTTTAAACACACACACCAGATTCTGCTTTCCTACCCTCACCTGCCACCTTCATCCTATTTAAGCACATAAAGTGCTTCACATAATAATTGAATTTTTCATCTGCTGGAACATAAAAGCTTCTAGGTAAATACAAACAGAGAAAACCATGCTGAATACATTATGGGAGTTGGCCTTTTCCCAACTGCTTCTTATTAGGCAAGTGAAATCACAGATTCCCTGCTGTCCATTGTTAGGTCAGGTGAGCCCAGTTCCCTGCTGTGATTCAGATGCATGCAAGGAAAGCCTTTCTGATGCTCCATTGAATGCTTTTCCAAACAAGCATTGGTTCTCACCAGTTAAATGACATTTTATGAAATTGCAAAAGTGCCTTAAACAGCATAATGGCTTTAAAGCATTTTAATTAGCTATTTGGCAAATCAACAGATGTAGACTATCATTGAGCATGCATAATTTATCTACTAACAATAGTGTCAGTACTTTTTAAGAGCTTGTAACATGCCTCTGTACTGGTGCTTTAATATACACATTGATTGTGTTCCTAACTCAATTAGCAATTACTTGCAAAGGGTTTCAAAACCCATGAAAATTGGAAGCAAATGATCCCCTTCAGTTCCTTCTTCATCTTCGTCACTCTAGACTCCAGTGAAAGAATAGCTAATAAACAATTTGCTCCACCAGAAGTTTAAACTAGCACATCATGGTTTTGTGTTTATATGGAGTTATTGGTGCTGCATTTCAACTATATATTTTTAATTGGAAGATCTGAAAAGTAAAAAACAGTCTTTTCACTGCACAAATATTAAAAAGCTATTTTTTAGGATTGTGATTTCCAAGTCAGAGGCTCATGCTAGAATAGTGGAAACCTTTTCCTCAAGCAGATAGTAGACTCTGGTGTTCAGAAGAGTGTGCAGGATGGAAGAGATGAATTTCAAGTATAGGAAGATACTTCAAAGCACTTCACCTGAAGCTCTGTCTGAAATTTGTTAAAAGCTTCAGAGGAAAAGTAGTGGATAATCTCTAGTAAATTTTAAAATGTTACTTAGACTGTCTGTGCGCTATGCTATATAAATTGGTGATTGATTGCAGAATCAACAAAATTTCATCTGTTATCCAATGAAACCAAAACAATGGCCATTTCCACACTACAATGTTAAAAGTGCTTCAGTCCACTTTCAACATCCTGTGGAATTCTGGGGTTTGTAGTTTACTGATACCAGAGAACTCTCTGGCTGAGAATTCTACGTGTCCCTTGCTAAACTACAAACCCCAGGATTCCATAGGATGCTGAAAGTGGACTAAAGCACTCTTAACATTGTAGTGTGGAAATGGTCAATGATTGTAATTTTGGAGCCAATCTATTCCAGATGTCTCCCAAATAAACACTTCAGATGATGATGATTGGCTGAAATCATGTATGGGATTTACATACATGTAAGCACCACAATTATGAAGTTACACAGTGAATCCTGGGCTGATCCATCCAACCCCCACTTATTGGGAAGCAGCTACTGTGATTAGTGGGGATCCACTCCCCTGTCACACAAGAAAGAGATGACTGATATTTCCACCACCTCCTGTGAACAATCTCCACTGTAACAGACAGAATCAGGGACCCTATCTCAATTTCCCTTTATGTTGGAGATTGCTTGGGTGTGGGAACAGCAGTGAACTACTTCCCAAGCAATAGGAGAACAGTCCTCCATTAATCACAATGACTGCTTTCCAGTAAGTGAAGATTGGGTGACCTTCACAGTCCCTACATAGCTCTTAAACTAGGGGCTATGTTTGAATCAAGAATACATAACAGTCATCGGTGTGTAAATCTAGATTATGCATTTGTAACCGGCACACAAGATTCTTGTTGCTGTCACTCCTCCCCCTTCTCTTGCTCCAGAATACACTTGATATTTTGACTTACGATGACATCTTGAACATTTTTATGCACACTTTGGCTCTCCCCTCCCAAAAATTACTGGTTTGTGTTCAATTTGCTTTTCTGTTTTACTGGAAAAGATGGCAAAAGAAAGTGCATGCATCATTTAGTGGATACTTATAGCACAACACAGAAGACAAGAAAAGAGACTGCATACTGTTGGAAATGTGTAATTTTTCTTCTGCTAAACATAATTGGGTGTAAAAGTATTTTTTTTAATTTTTTTAACTTTATTATTAATTATTAATATTGTGCTTACATACAACATATAAGACAAGTGCATAACATATTACAGCACAACTACATAAACTAATCTACTAAAATGTAACAAAACTGAAAGAACAAAACCAAATAAAGCACAATGACAAATACAAAAAGAAAAATTACAACGCAAAATACATAATACATAAAACATATATTCCCACATTGCTAATAGTGGTGGTATTAACCATTTTTATATGCTAAATATAGATTACAAAGTTCTCTAAGGTTTATTATTTTTCTGTGTACTATATATTTCTATATTCTGTATATTTCTATTTTCTCTATTATACATTCTTGTACACTCCCATACATTTCATAGATATTAAAAATATATTCACAATAGTAGTCATACCACCACCTCCTCCCACTTAAAAAAAACCAACACCCCCCTGCCAAAACTCAAGATATCTATGCTTGCTTATCTGTAATATTCCTTCTAAATACTAAGAAAAAAATTATTATGTATGTATGTATATAAACATTATACTATAACCTCGAATACCATAATTATTATTATAATGATACAGTTGATTTGATTTTTTGATAATGGTATCACATTTTGTTTAAAGGATTATGATGTTACACCTTTCTATTCCGTCCTTATCTTCCTTTTCATCATGTTGTCGTATTATCATTAGGAAATCACGCTTTCTGGACACACTTTAGGCCATTGAAAATCAATATTCTAAGAAAAGAGTAGCATTCTTACCCCAATAGGATTCCCAAAGGGAAGAGATTAACCTCCATTCTTCAATGGTTTTCTTTTTTTTCTCTGACTTCCAGGGATTCTATTATCATGTCAGCTTCCGCCATATCACATAGTTTTAATAGCCAGTCTTCTAGTCTTGGGGACCTTTTTTGTTTCCACACCTGAGCATAGCATAATCTAGCAGCTGTTATCATGTATAAAATTACTTTCTTTTTAGAATTATTTATATGTAAATCCTCTATTATGTTGAGAAGATATACTTTAGGCAATAGTAAAAAAAATATTTTTAAAGCATCTTGTATGTTATTATGTATGCCTATCCAGAAAGTTTTTGCTTCTGCACATTGCCACCATATATGATAAAAAGTGCCTTTCAAATCACATTTCCAACAGGTATCATTCTGATTTTTTTGTATCTTGGAGATTTGGGCTGGAGTGATGTACCATCTATGAAGCATTTTATAGTAATTTTCTCTTAAACTAGATGGCTTTAATAGCTTCCAAGTATTTCTCCATGAGTTTTCCCACTGCCCCATGGTGATTGCATGGTTTAGATTTTGTGCCCATTTTACCATAGTCTTCTTGACTACTTCTGCCTCATTTTGTAAGGCAAGTAGTATACTATATATTTGACTTATTTTATGTTTTTCTCCTGGTTTTAAAATTCTATCATATTCTCTTTCTCTAATTTCAAAACCCTCTGCTTCTCTATCCTTCTTGTATCTTTCTAATAATTGTGTAAATAATAACCAGTGCATCTGCCATCCATGGCCCTTTAGTTCGTCCTTAGATTTAAAGTTTTTATTATCTTCTTGTATGCTCAATATATCCTTATATGTAAGCCAGGTATCTATCTTAGGAATTTCTCTTTTGTAAAAGGCCTCATGGGTTGAGACCCACAATGGGATTTTTAGGTATAATTGCCTTTTATATTTTAACCATGCATTTAACAAAGACTTTCTCAGATAGTGGGATCTAAATTCTTTATCTATGGAGGATTTGCCATACCAGACGTAGGCATGCCATCTGAAATATAGATCTTCGCCTTCTAGGTTTAAGATTCTAGTATTTCTCAAAGGCCATTTCCACACGGGCATATTGCCCAAGCTAGAGCAACCTCTCCTGGAGGTCTTCTTCACTGGGGTCTGCGCTAGAGCAGTTAAAAAAAGTGAAGTTCTAGACCTCAAACTGCTCTAGCGCAGCCCTGGGGGTGGCGCTGTGAGTTTTATAAAAACAACCTTCAAAAGTGGTTTTTATAAAACTTACCTATGCTGCCCCGTAGCAGCCCCCGGTGAAGAACTGCAGAGACGCAGTAGCGCATCCCTGCAGATCTGCCCAGGGGCGGGCTTCCGGCTGGCGCGCTGTCCTAATTGGCAGAGCACTGCCGGAAGCCGCCAGCCGCCATTTCGGGCACCGCCGAGCGCCGTCGAGCGCCGCTGAGTGCCGCCAAAATTTGGTGGCGTTTGGAACAGCGGATCCGTGCTCCTGCAGGGACAGAGCAACCCGCTTGCGGGTAAGTTCTGCCCCTGCGTGCACAGCCCCGTTTCGGCACCCCCCCCCCGTGAGGAAAGGGCCATAGTTATCCATTCACTCATCCATTCTAAGCAATTTGCGTAATAGTACAATTTTAGATTAGGTAGACCCATTCCCCCTCTATCCTTGCTATCTTCTAATACCTCAAGTTTAATTCTGGCTCGTTTTCCCTTCCATATAAATTTTCGCAATTCTTGATTCCAATCTTTAAAGGGTTTTTCATTGATAATAATCAGAAGATTTTGGAACAAAAAATTAATTTTTGGGAGTAAGTTCATCTTGACTGCAGATATTCTGCCCAATAATGATAATTCCATCTTTTGCCATCTTCTAAGTTCCTCCCATAACTCCAACCATACCTTCTTGTAGTTGTTATCAAATAGATCTACATTGTTCCTTGTTATATTTACTCCAAGATATCTTACCCTCTTCACTGATGTAAAACCTGTTTTGTTTATTAGTTTTTGTTCTTCCTTCGCCTGTATGTTTTTAACCATTATTTTTGTCTTTTGTTTGTTTATTTTATAACCTGATACAATTCCAAACTCCATCAGTCTGTTCATTAATATATCTATACTAGATAAGGGATGTTCCAAAATGATTGCCAAATCGTCCACATACGCACTCATTTTATACTTTATTTCTTAATTTTTATTCCCTGAATTTGATTCTCTTCTCTTAGCTTATTATTAAATATTTCTAACACCAATATGAATAACAATGGGGCCAGGGGACAGCCTTGTCTTACTCCTCTACTTATCCTTATGCTTTGAGTTATTTCACCATTTACTATTATCCTGGCCTTTTGATCGTTATATATAGCTCTTACCCATTCCATATATTGAGATCCCAAATTTATAGCTTTTATTGTTTGGTCTAGAAATACCCAATTTACTCTGTCGAACGCTTTTTCGGCGTCAAGAAAGTACAGTGCCATTTTCTTTTCATTATGTTTATGAAAATATTCTATTACACTCAGCACTGTCCGTATGTTGTTTTTTTAGCAATCTACCTGGTAAAAAGCCGGACTGATCTGTATGTATTATTGCCTGCATAATTTTCCTTAGTCTATCCGTTAATATTGTGGCAAATATTTTATAATCTACATTTAATAATGAAATGGGTCTATAATTACTTAGTTCTTTTGGATCTTTCCCCTCCTTTTGGATCAAAGTAATATTGGCTTCCCCCCACGATGGGGGTTGCGTATCTTTGGTCATTCCATTCATTATCTCCTGGAGGGGATTTATTAACTGTTCATGAAATGTTTTATAATAGATCGCGGTAAGGCCATCTGGCCCTGGGGTTTTCCCTGATTTTTGTTTCCGAATGGCATATATTATTTCTTCCTTTGTTATAGGCTGATTTAATTGTTGTCTCTGCTCATCAGTGACTTTTGGTATCCCCCCTTCACTTAAATACTTCTGTATCTTACTACTTAATTGGGATGTTCCTGAATCTGCGTATAAATTTCTATAACACCTTTCAAAGGCCTTCTTTATATCCCTCTGTTTAGTCAGTGTTCTATTATTATCATTTATCTGAAATATTAACCACTTTTCTCTCTCTTTTTGAATTTTATAGGCCATCCACTTGTTTACTTTATTTGTGAAAAAAAAGTTTTTTTGCTTTATAAATTTCAAATTTCTTTCAATTTCATGGGTATCCTGAATTGATATTTGTTTTTGTAACACCTCTATTTGGTCTATAATCTTTCTATTTCCAGGAGAGCTTTTCAATAAGTTTTCTAATTGCTGTATTTCCTTCGTTAAGGCCTGTTCTTTTTTCTTTTTCTCTTTTTAAGTTTTATATCCTGTTGTAGTAAATAACCCCGCATCACAGCCTTTCCAGCATCCCACACTGTTTCAATGGGCACTCCCTTATTCAAATTTTCTACAAAGTATCTTTCGATTACTTTCTTACCTTTTTCTATTATTTTCTCATCTTTCAATAAATTCTCGTTTATTCGCCATCTAAATTCTGATTTTCGGTCTTCCATTAATAGTACCAAAGGGGTGTGATCTGATCTGGTCCTTGGCAAGGTTTCCATTTTATATAACTGTCTAACTATTGATTTAGTACACCAGATCATATCTATTCTTGACCAAGTTTTGTATATCTCAAAGAAATATGTGTATTCTTTTTGTTTCCCATATAAACTTCTCCAAACATCTACTAGTGTTAAATTTTCTGTCAAATCGAAAAAGGTTTTGGTTAGTTTTCTGGCATTCTTCTTTTTCCTTTTAGCTATAGACCTGTCTAATTCCGGTTGAGTAATATCATTCTAGTCTCCTATGATTATTACATTTTGACATTCTACTTCCCTTATTTTCCCTAGAAGCTTCTCATAAAATTCATTTTTATTCTCAGCGGGGCATAAAGCCCCACCAATAGTACCTTCATACTTAACATACTAATTTCAACTCCTACGTATCTTCCGTGATCATCATTTAACACTTCTCGTGCCTCATATTTAGGGTTTACATATAAGGCCACCCCTCTTTTCTTTTTATCTATTCCTGAGGAAAATGCATGTCCTAATTTATTATTATTCAGTACTTGTTTTCCTTGTCTTGTTATATGAGTTTCCTGTATACAATAAATATAACTGTTTTGTTTTTCTAGATAATGAAAAATCCTTTTTCTTTTTATTCTTGAATTTAATCCTCTAGTGTTCCACGATAGTAATTTAACTTTCGTTCTGTTCTAATTTTGTTTTGTTCTATTCAATTGTCTCTGACTCTGATGAGATTTCCTCCCCTTCTTCTTGCTCAATTTCTTCTTGTTCGTACCCCCGCTTTGTTATTTCTTGTTCTTCTTCTTGTTCCTGGTGATCCTGTTCTTCTTCTTGTTCTCAATATTCCTGAGGGGGTTCTTCAAGGAGTCCTTCATACCTTACCTTTCTTTCTCTACCTGGTATCTTCCTTTTCTTCTCCTCTTTCCTCTCGTCCAGCCTTGAATCCTTCCCTGGTTTTTTCTTATTTGCCTCTTTAAATCTTTTCAAAAATTCTTCAGCTTTAATTACTGAGTTAATTACATGTCTTCTTTGGCTATTGGTAAAAATTACCCCTTCAAATTTCACCCATCTATACGAAATCTCATTCCTCTTCAATTCTTGTATTAGGAAGGTATAATCTTTTCTTTTCTTCAGCACTTGTGATGTAATGTCTTTAAATTTTTTTAATTCTGTTCCTTCTATAATGAGTTTCTTCATGTAACTTTGTTGGATAATCAGTTCCTTAACTCTTTCACATACCAGATACACCACAATGTCTCTAGGTAACTTCCTTTTATGAGCAATTAACAAATTAATTCTGAACATTTGATCGATTTCGATATCCATTTGTTCTGTTGGCCAGTCTAAGAATCCGGCCAAGGTTGGGATAATTCTACTATACAAATCCTTCTCTTTTGATTCTTCCAATCCTTTGATCTTTATACACTTCTCTCTATATTTCATTTCTGCAAGTGTATTTTGTCTTTCTGTTTGTTCTATCATACCTTCTAAGTCTCCTGTTCTTTTGTCCAAGACCTTTGTTTTTTCCTTCAGCTCTTCAACATTTTTATTTATATTTCTCACATCTTTTGTGACAGTTTCCAGTCTGTATGTGAGTTTTTCCATTTCTTTCTTCATTTCTTTTACTTCTCTCTTCACTTCTGTCGTGAGTTCTTTCATCTCTGAACATACGTCCAGTCTTATTTTCTTAACTTCTTCCAATAGTAATTGTTTTGGGTCCATCTCTCCTGAAGCCCTTCTTTGTGACTGTGTATGTATTTGTGTTTGCACAACCTTCCTTCTTCCTGCTGCCATCTTTTGATTATTTCTGATTTTAAACCTCTTCACTTAAAATTTAAAATTTACCTTCGTTTTATGAAGTGTATTTGGCTTTAAAAAGGAGTCAGAAATAATAATAGAATTCCTAGGTCACAGGTGTTTTACTAATTCTGCCAATAACTTATTCCTCTATTGTTCAACTAAGCTTATTTAAGTTGATGTGATTTTAAATTAAATTAAATTAATGTAATTTTAAGTGGTGAATTAAAGTTCAAATATTTAAATATATCGCTGTTAACTATTTAAGCTTACTAATTTGTAGAATATTAGATATAGAATATTAAATTATTAATTATTATTATTAATTGCTTTAGCAATACTTATTCCTCACCTACCCCAGGTTGATCAGATCAATTAAAGTTAAAACATTTAATTAATATTTGAACTACAATTTGGAGTCTTTTTTTAAAGTTGATTGAAAATCAAGATAAATTTTATCTAACTGTTATAGTTATAGAGACTGTGCTGCTAACAGCACCTTAAGCGTATGTTGCTGCTAATTTTAAAACCCTGCTCCTTACTTCTACTAGATGGGACTATAGACCTATTTTTTAACTAGAACTCTCCTTTTATCCTGTGCTTAAGGAGTTAATGTTGTATGTTTTATATACAAGCACTGAGGAGCATAAACAATGAACTCACCAGCTGTTCCTAACTACTGTCCTTGAAAAATTATCTTCAGCTCAATGCCAGTGTTTAACTCACACAGGGTATAGCAGCAGATAAAATTACTCGTCTAAATTAGCTTCCAACTTATGAGACAGAAGAGAGCGCACCAAATTAAGGAAAACACACCAAAATAATCGTTTCAATGAGTGCTAAGCTCCACAATCAATATTTCAACAAATAATATATAGCAACAAAGTATAGTTATATTAATGTCAGAGAGAAGAGGGGAAAAGAGACAGAACGGAGAGAAAAGGGGAAGGGGAAAAAGAAAAGAAAAACCTAACCAGGAGCGTCTCTTAATAGATAGATGGGCTGATACGTATCAGCTATCTTCTCTTAGAAATATATCTACCACCAATCCCACACTTAATACTATTCACTTAACTGTTATAAACAATTATGAGCTAAACAAATAGAGCAAACAAATACTATATTATAATAGATGTGTTTTACAAGCTTCTTTTGTCTCTCGAGCTGCTTTCTCTTCGACTCCCCTCCTGTCGCTGTTTCAGTATTTCGAAAACCTCCGCTGTCTCATCTCCCACTCTCTCTCTTCTCCTTCTGCTCCTTTCCCTCCTTTCTCTTTCTGCTGCTGTCGCTTCACTTCCAATTTTATTTAAATTTTTATTCTCCCTTCTCCACCATCGTTACTGCATAAAGATTTATGATTTATAGTTCAAAGTCACAGGAAAAAAAATACGTTTATTCTGAAGCCTTCCGAATTCCATAATCTTCCACTCCACAGCAATCCTTATCAACTGTCCTTGGTTTAGAAATGTTTCATATATATTGAAGCTTATTTCTTTGTTTGTTTCTTTTATTTCTTTCTGTTCTTTCTGTTCAATTATCTATGTTTCTTATGTCGCTGTCCTTATTAGAACAATCCCGGTGGGTTCTCAGAAGTCTTCAAAGGATTCTGACTGAAACCCCAATTTATATCAATCAATCGTTCCAAGCAGTCTCTACCAGTCTCTAATTGTTCAAAAATTATATATTAATGTTCAAAGTCTTCAGAGACCACAAAAACCAAATGTATGATGCCCAAAAATTATAAATGTACGATCCAAACCGTCAAAAGCCAATCTTCCGTGTAAATCTTTCATTTACTGTTCTCCCATTGGAAGTGATCTTATACATGTAAATATAATTATAACTTTAAAGTGTCCAGTATTCTGACAAATAATCAAAATAAATCTAGCTGTTTCTTCTACCCTAGATGATAACTCTTTAATCAGGTGATGTTGATGAGAAGGAGATTTTCCTTAGCTTCTTGAGTTTCGGCAACAGAGAACAAAACTTAGAACTTACTTTTAAATTACCCTCTACTTGTCAGGCAGTTTGTGGTGTAGCCATTACTGCATCCCGGTGGCCGCCTGAGATCTGATAGCTCCTCGACCCATCAGCTGCTTCAGTGACCCACTTCACTTTGAAGTTTCTTGGGGACTTCGTGCTGAACCCAGTCAAAATTGGAGCCCCTCCAAATTCCCTCTTCCGAAGGAATAAATTGCCCCATTTCTGTCTGCTGAAATGGGTAGTCGATCTCATGCATCGGCCATCAGTCTCGCAGCTGTGCGAGATAACAACCACTCGCTACACCATCTTGCTTGTATCTCCGGGTGTAAAAGTATTTCAGTTAGCTTGGTTACATTTCCCTTGATCATTTTGCTGTCAATAGGGGTTTTACTTATGCAACATTCAACCTAGGCACAAAGTCCTTTCTAGACATACTCATCACCAGTGTACCTAATTTATATAGCACCTCTGACTATTCCTTAGGGATTCCACTGATATCTGATGGGCTGTTTCAAAAATTACACGGAGTGCAGTGCTTGTAGAATAAAGGGTTAAAGGAGTGGGGAAGAGGGGAGAAGACATGTGGAAGTGCAAACAGTCATTCTTTTCTAAAAATGCAAAGTATACTTCCTAATGCTTTAATTTTTTTTTAAGGCTATGATTCTATACCCACATATCTAGGAGAAAGCCTAATTAAATATATATTTATTTATTTCTGAGTAGACATATTAAAGAAATTATCCTCCAAAAGCTTTGTGGGATCAGTCAGTATGTCACACATAAATTATGTGTTTATTTTACTTTTTTAAAACCATGCAGAGAATGCAATTCCTTACAACCTTAAGATTTTTCTGAAACCATATTATGTCACAGGAATTTAAAGGGATGCATTTTGGTGTGGGAATACTAATGTTTCATATGTTTTCAAGGTCTGCAAGGGATTAATCCTTGTATTATTTTAGGGAAGTGTGGGCATATAGTCTAGTGTACAGAAAGTAGTTATACCATGGCCTTTCCTTGGTGGTGGAATTGCATGCTTCTGTGAGGCAAGAGGCTATGCTGATGGTAGTACTCCTGGTGTTAAAGTGTCCCACATCAGACAGGAATTTGCTAACAAACAACTACAGGGCAGTGACATCATAGGAAGAAACATCAACAATTTATGATATGTGGATGATAACATACCGTGTATGTGCCTTCAAGTTGCCTGTCAACTTATGATGACCCCAAGAATTTCAGTGGCTTTTTATAGGCAAGGAATACTCAAGTGTGGTTTTGACAGTTCCTTCATCTGAAATATAGACCATATCTGCACTAAACTTTTATAGTGCTATTATTCCACTTTCAACATCCTGTGGAATCATGGGGTTTGCAGTTTAGTGAGGGGCATCTAGAATTCTCAGCCAGATTGCTCTTTGCCTCAGTAAACTACAAAGTCCAGAATTCCACAGGATGTTGAAACTGGAGTAATAGCATTATAACAGTGTAGGATGGAAATGCCCATAGCCTACAGCGTTTGGTATTCATTGGTACTCTTCCATCCAAGTACTAACTAGAGTTGCTTAATTTCCAAGATAATAAAAGGTCTGATGCCTTTAGGGAATTTAATCCCCTGTGTAAATAATCCATGATCAATATTTTTGTTTTCTTAATGCTCAACTGCAACCCTGTCTTTCCATTTTCTTCTTTGACTTTCTTCAATAGTCATTTGAAGTCTTTGTTGTTTTCAGCTAGTGTTGCCATACCACTAACAGAAAACAGTAAAGATCTGGAATGACTACTGAAGAATGTCTACAAAGATAATTCAAATTTAGGATTATGGTCAAACATCAAGAAAAAAGAATGCTCATGGATAATTTACATAACTTTAAAGTAGATGATGAATATAATAAATAGTTAGATTTTTCCATACCTTGGCTCAGTCATACATCAGAATGGAAACTGTAGTCAAGAAATTAAAAGAAGATTAGGACTTGGAATAGCAGCTATGCAAGAACCATACAAGATCCTCAGATGTAAAGACAAATATCAAAGTCAGGATTACCCATGCCATCACATTTCTCATTTCTATGTAGCATGGTGAAAGCTGGACAGTGAAGAAAGCTTATAGGAAGAAAACTCATTTGAAATGTGATTTTGGAGGAGAGTTTTATGGATAGTGTGGATTGCTAAAAAAAGACCAATGAATGAGTCCTAAGGCAAATCAAGCCTGAACTCTCCATAGAAACCAAGATAGCTAAACTGAGATTGTCATAGTCTGGCCTTATCATGAAAAGACATGGCTCACTAGAATAGACAACCATGCTTGGCCAGATACAAGGCAGTAGGAACATAGGAAAATCACACTACAGGTGGATACACTCAATCAAGGCAACCATGGCCCTGAGTCTGCAAGATCTGAGCAGGGTTGTTATTGATACGGTGTTTTGGAAGTCTCCCATTTATAGGGTCACTGTTAAATTAAAGTTGACTTGACAAAAATTAACAACAATAGCAACAGCAAGACAAACAACATAACACAACAAACAAACAATATAAAGTAGCATTATTTGAAGGTCTCCCCAGTCTAAATCTAGTTTCAAAAATAAGGAACTATAGAGATGTCGGAAAACCGGGGTGCGAGCAGAAAGTCAGCTGGACCCACAAACAGGCTGGCTTGGAAGAAGCAACAGCAGAGCCCCATCTTGCTGCCAGGAGAAAACAACAGCCACTCAGCCCTGGGTCTAATTAACTACTTTAGCTTTATTGTAGGCATATAAAAAAGGCAAAACAGACATTAAAATTCTTTTAATTTCTTGACTACAGTTTCCATTCTGATGTATGACTGAGCCAAGCAGAGACCTTGTCTATCAAAAATCAGCACTTAGCAGACTGACTAGGCAAACATGCTGCACATATCTATTTCTGTTTCCTTCCTTTTTGAAAGCATATAAGTAGCCATCATTCTTTGAGGTTGGATTCCACAGCTTGTGACCCAGCCACCTGATTGCAATCTAGCCGCTTAATACAGGGCTCAATACATTTCTTGTTTTTGCTCTTTTTTTTTTTTGGAGGGGTCTATAGGATCAGAGAGATTCTCATTTCTCTGTTTCTGGATTCTGAGTTTCTCTGTCTGTAAGTTGTTGAGACTTGACATTAATTACCACAGGATCATAATTAATTGCCATATGTCTGTTTGCTTATTTTCTCCACTTCTTAAGAGCTTCAAGATATAAGGGGTAGATGGGACACTCAGACAGGCTTCGGTCAACAAAATCAAATGTGAAAGATCTCCTTCTCCATCTAATTTTTTTTTCTTGATATCCATTTGCCATGGAGTAGAACTTTTATTTTTACCTGTGTTGTCAAACATTTCCTCCTGTGTTAATTAGTTCCAAACAGAATGACAGCTTCTGCTCATGCATAATGAGTCAGCTGACCTTTCACTGTAACTTGAGAGCTCTCAAAAAGAAAGGGCTTCAAGCAAATTGGTGTTGAAAGTCATGGTTTGAATTGCTATGCACTCAACCACATTGGTGGTGCTGAATTAGTATTGCCAGTTTAGAAGCTCCACATCTTTAAGAATCATATGGCAGGCAATTACACAACATGATCCCATTCATGCTACAAATAGCTGTACCTATTGCATCTGGCCAATGCAGATGACAGATAATTTTGCTTCAGTATAAAACCCACTAATGGTACTGTCTCTCCGTGGTGGTGGGACTGTTTTCTCTTGTGAGGCAAAAAGCTATGCTGATGGTGGCAGTGCTGCTGGTAAGGTCTCTCATGTCAATAAGACTTTTGTTGAGGAGCCAGACTAAATCTGGGCAGCAGCAGTAGCTGGGATGTGTGTGTGTGAGATTGGCAGAAGATCTCTCAGAGACAACAGCACTGGCACCATAGCTAATGTTTTTTAACACTGTGCAGAGGGAGGCATGGTAAACCTCTCTTTGAAGATCATTTACCAGGAAAAAAAAAGATGAAATAATCCAAAATGAAATAAGAAATAGTGCCAGAAAATGAAACTCCCAGGTTAGATGGCACTCAGTGTGCTACTGAGAAAGAGCAGGGACAACACTTGATTGTCCTGATGTGTAATCTGTACACAGCACAAGAGGCTACTGGTAGGACAGAGTATGGAGAAACGGAATGGTTTCCAATTGTCAAGAGGATCAGACAAGGCTGCATTTTATCATCCTATCTGTTTAATTTTTATGCTGAATATATAACACATAAAACAGGATTAGATTTAGAGGACGGAGGTGTGAAAATTGAAGGAAAGAGCACCAACAGTTGAAGATATGCAGATGACATCATGCTACTAGCGGAAAATAGCAAAGACTTGGAGTGATTACTGAACAAAGTCAAGGCAGAAAAGTGCAAAGACAGGCTTCTAATTGAACATGAAGAAAAAAAAAATAATGACCACAGATAATTTTCATAATTTCAAAGCAGGTGATAAAGACATTGAAATAATTTAAGATCTTCCATGCCTTCACTCAGTCATTAATTGGAATGGAGTTTGCAATCAAGAAATCAGAAGAAGACTTGGACCTGGAATGACAGCTATGAAAGAACAAGACAAGATAATGAAATATAAAGATATATCATTGAATATTAAAGTTAGAATTGTCATTGCCATCATATGTTCAATTTCTACATATGGGCATGAAAGGTGGACAGTGAAGAAAGCTGATAGGAAGAAAATAAACTGGTTTGACATTTGGTGCTAGAGAAGAATTCTATGGATACCATAGACAAAAAGACAAATAAATGGGTTCTAGAACAAATCAACACGAATTCTCCTTAGAAGAGGACTGAAATGAGACTGTCATACTTTGGCTGTTTCATGAGAAGACATGATTCACTAGAAGAAAAAATAATGCTTGGACATATGGAATACAGTAGAAAAAGACGAAACTATATTACGGATGGATAGACTCAAGGAAGAGAAGTCTCTGAATCTACAAGAACCGAACAGGGTGGGTGAGGACAGGATGACTCAGAGGTATCTCCTTCATAACGTTGCCATAAGTCAAAGCTGACTTGACAGCAGTTAAAACAACAACATTTATAAGACTTTAATGAAACACATATGAAGCACATTTCTTCAAATTCAAGATGGAAACAGATTGAAGTCTGAAATATTCAAATCTAGGAGAAAGTAAAACTAACAGATTTCCCCATTGCCACCTGACCTTCAGATGTTCTGCACTATAACTCCCATCACTCCCAACTCACATAGATAACACTCAGGGGTGATGGAAATCACAACCCAAAACATCTGGAGGAATTTAGGTTGAGGTTAAGAAGATTCTGTGGTAAGTTCAGGAAGTAGTTCTAAATGAGTTCACCTGGAAGTAAATTCATTTAAATCATTAGGATTTCTTTCTGAGGAGATGCATAGAGATTTCTACTGCAGGTGACCTTATGAAGCCAGTGTTCACTCAGTCTCCAAGCCCTTAGTCAGCCATATGGAAGTTGTTAGAATACTGGCAACCCTCACAGGGCTTTCTAATGGTTACTGACACAACTTATTTGAAAGTGCTCTGAACACTTGCAATGTGTTAAAGAACTGCCAAGTAGTTATACTATTTCAGTTTATATACTCACAGAATTCCTATTTTATTCATTAGTTTACATGTATAATAGAAGCATGGAGACTTAAAAAAAAAAGTTCTTTACCTGGAAGCATTCTACAGGTTTTGCACACTAATCAGAGCAATGAAAATATTGAGTTATAAAACTTACACTCTAAAACATTTTACTAAACTTTAAGCCTTTATGCATGAGCTAAATTATTTACAGAACACAAGATAGCTGTATATGCTGCTGGAGAGAATTTGGGGAAGTCATTACCTACAAGTCTCTTACAGCTTGAAGAGTTCATCTTTTATGAACTGGAATTCCTATATCTTGTTTATGAAATATTCAAACATGCTTTCCTGTAAGTCACTTAGTAATGCAAATGAATTCCTCTGCCTTTCACTTTCCCTGCAGTAAAACATAAGGCATAATAAAAATTAAAAATATATCATTTGCTTATAAGTACCCTCAGATGTCTCCTGTTTGGGTTTAAAGCATTGACAGCTGGATCACATGAGTTAAATCGCTTTGGACCATACAATGTGATGTTTTCAGCCTCTTCCTAACAAGAATTCTGGATGTACTATAGACATCACTGACATTTCTATTTTGATGTTTTAGAACATAATGGAAAGTGTGCTTCTCTAAGAATTGTGTGTGCCATGCAGTTGAATAGAATCCTTGTGTGGAGAAACAGCATGAAGTTTCATTGCTATAACAGAACTCTGACACTAGGTTTGGCCTTTTAAATTTCTTGCTAAAGTAGACACAATTAGTCACAACTCCTTTCAGTGGTGTAAGCACATTATCATCACATGCAAAGATAAATAATTTCTATTAGGAATGGGCCAACCGAATCCTTGAATCCTTGAAGCCTAGGTAAGGATTCGAGATTCCCGAATCCCTGTGCCAAAATAGGCAAACCGAATCTTTCGAATCCACCAACCAAATAGATTGTTGGAGACTGGGACGCCTGAAAACCTGGGAGACCAGACATACAAGGGAGGATAGTGAGTTTTTCCCTTGGGGTAATAATGACCTTTGCTAACAATTTCACAAATTACATCTGGGCTTGTATTCTAAGATATTTAAATCAAACATTTCATATTTAAGTTCAGTACTTGACTGGAAGCTACAGGCTTGAGATTTCAGGTACAGTTGAAACATTCCTTTGCATAGCTCCCTTGTAAACCTCTTTCAGAAACAATTCTGGGCTTGGGAGTTTTGCAAGGTGTCACAGCCTTCTCTGCCAAAGTGTACTGGTGCATCATCAAACTACAAACCCCAGGATGCCAGAAGGAGCTCTGCAAAGAAAAGCCAGTTTTGACCTGTATTATCTCTTTACTGTAGTATGTGGTCCTGTTTACACAGGCAGGAAAATGTGGGATTAATCTACATTTTTCGGCCTGTGGAGAAAGGGCCTTCATGTCATTTTCAATCTGGGGAGATCCTGAGGCAAAGCTATGACAATTGTCTTGGCCAGATTTCTTCAGAGGGAGGTTTGCTTTTCCCTAGGCTTTCGCTAAGGCTGAGAGAATGTCTTGCCCAAGATTATCCTTCTTTCCCTTGCTTTTTAAACTCTTTTAAAAAAAAGGATTCAAAAGATTCGAGATTCTTGGGATTCATGGATTCCCAGAACCTTCCAGGGATCCAGATCCGGATCCGGATTCAGAAAATTCTGGATTTGTCTCATCCCTAATTTCTATAGCCTTGAGCAGCAGTTAAGGCAGGACTCTAAGAAGTCTTTCCAACTGCTTGTCTCAGCGGACCCCATGACTAGGTAATAATTGCAGTCATCATTCCCTCAAACTCAAACCACTATATCATGCTGGATCTCATATATAGCACACACAACACATCTTCTTTGTTTGTGTCCATTCAATAGTCTGATTCTTAATGCCACATTCAGAGACTTTTAGAAGATTACAGATTGTGTGAAGAAAAATCCTCAGAACTTGGAATCTCATAGCACTAATGCAAAATATAGGAGATATTAGCCACAAACCACAGAAGTTTGTGTAGAATGAAGGATATGTAAATAATAAATAGAACAATGGGGACCTAAGGTGGGGAAGCCTCAAACTACTCTCTTTACAGTTGATCCTTAAGTTGTGTGAAGACTGTCATGGTAGCTGAGAGCAGGACTGACACTGGATTCTGCAGTGTTATGTTAACAGTCCCACAGCAAGTGGAAGAGCAGCCTTTTTTAACCACTAACCACATTGTCTGCCAGATAGGTTTCTTCCTGTGCTATGTTTGTTTATGTGACAGATTTAGTATTCTAATTTCCACCTACTTCTTTTAAGGAAGGTTCCCCCTTTAGTGGAGCAGCTGGAAGTCTTGCTTGCCATCGCCCTGCATCTTGAGAGGCCTGCTTCTTGGGAATTGTGGGTTGATATTGGTACACCCTCTCACCTAGAGCTTATGGGGCCTTGGTTTTGCCTGGAGTGTGGGAATTTTCTAGACACAGGCTTAGACCCTGTCTCATAGGTAGGCCTTTCAGGGGTCTATGGGTAAGAACTGTGGTCTAGATTCAATTATGGCCTGAAGCCTGCTGCTGTAACGGTCTATGGACTTTTGATTCAATCTTGACTGCCTCATCTATGCATGTGTTGGTGGTGTCTTGTACTATTGCCTTGTTATTTCTACCCTCTTTGCTTTGTGTTGTAGATTTTGAAAGTAATTTAATATCATCCTTCCATTTTCTACCACTCCTTCCAATTTTATTTTGTTAGGTGTTGTTGAGGTAAATGGAGGAAGAACACTGCCCTACTTTAACATGATGAAGAGTGTTTAACATGGTAGTTAGAGTGTCAAACTTTCCCCATTCAACTATTTGGGTAGAGGGTATGCTGGAGATGTGAGGATATGGAGTCACAAGATGGGATTGATATAGCCTGGAAGAAACCATGGTTGCTAATGTTTTAGTTGGGTTGAGCTAAACATTTGAAATGGAATTTTGCCAGTGGCTATAAAATTTAGGCCTTGTAACCTTTCACCCAGATACAAACATAAAGCTGCTTGCTGAGCTTGGAAGAATATGCCTGAGAACACAAAGTGTGATTGTTGGGCAAAAAGAAAACATACAGGGTGTCTCTGCCTCTGCAGTTCTGATACAGGGGAGAAAAAAAAAACAGATAGAGCAGAGAGTTAAGCTTAGGAAACAGAATAGGACTGGTATATCTATTTTTATATGATTCTTTAAGAATGTGCACAAACAAGTATCATGAGTGCCTTGTTCTTCTTGTTGTTATGTGCCTTCAAGTTGTTTCTGACTTATGGCAACCCTAAAGCAGACCTATCACAGGATTTTCTGGAGACTGAGAGTGTGTGATGTACCAATGGTCACCCAATGGATTTCCATGGCTGAACAGGGAATCAAGCCCTGGTCTCCAGGATAGTAGACGAGCATTCAAATGACTATACCACACTGGGTCTATCATGAATGCCTCACTAAAAGAATAAACTGAAACTTACTGTAACTTCTAGATAACATGAATGTGGTGATTTCATCACGGGGTGGTCTTGAAAGAGAAAAGTACAAAGACGCTATATGTTTCCTTGTTCAGTTTCCACTCTTCTAGCATAGATTTCACTATGTGCTGGAAGGGGGACTGTGTGCATGTAATAAAGCTATAGCTTTGCCTGATATTTCACTGTGTCCTGTGTCTGATTAGAGTCCTGCTAGTATTCAGATCCTGAGGAAATCTTACAACCCAGGCATTGTTCTAAAAAAAGAATTGGGTGTATTTGTTTTTCTACATTTTGTTTTTATTTTAATTTCCCCAACAGATATGTGTCCAAAGAAGGGGAGAAGGGTGTCCATGAAGAATCGGCCCCCTAAGCATCACCCAGGAAGAAGACAAAAAGCTTACCCCAGTTTTCTCGTCCATTTGAGGGTGAAAATGAAGGGAGTGGATAGACAGCTATTTTGGCTCTGGATGAAAAGCAGAGCAGGTCTGCTCAGCTAGTATAACCAGTTCTGATACATGACACCAGGAGGGTGTCCATGATGGACCAAAATGATAAGGATGCCCCTGATCAATTCATAGATTTTGAATACCTAGTTTTTTCTTGATCGTTAATTGTTTTAACTTTTGCATTCCATGTTTTTTTAACTATGTCTTTTCAATTGTTGTAAGCTGCTTTGAGTCCTAAACTGTGGAGAAAAGCAGGATATAAATCATCATCATCATCATCATCATCATTATCATCATTATCTCTAGTTAACAAACTGGAGGTGCACATACATCCTTTTGAACCAGCAGTGTCAAAGATAGAACTGAACCGAAGCATGGATTCACAACTTATTTAGCTAAAACTACTTAATGACCCATTGCTATCACTAGATCATTTATCAGTGGTTTAGGAAACAAACCCACCCAAACAAGTTTTCATTGCTGACCATGGGGTAAGGCTACAGTTCCTAGATTTTTTATCTGGAGGCTATTGGAGGGAATTCATTATGGATTGATGATATTTTTCCTGAGGCACAGGATCATTGGTAAGCTCAAGCATGTAGTCAAATTGGCAAGAGACTCAGTGCCCTGGGGGAAATACTATTATTCCATGACAGTCTCCCTCTTGTGGCCTCAGTATGTGTCTGTGGTAATTTCCATTTAGTTGTCATTTGAATAACTCCTGTTTTAGGGGACAGGTACTGCTTCCTCTTAGGGAACTGCAAAAGAAGTATAAAAGGATTGAGGAAGAGAACTCCTTAGGCAAAGAGAAGTCAATTGGATGTGGGCTAGCTGGTTACTAGGATACTTGGAGATAGTGTATACTCAACTATAGAGAATTTTTCAGTTGCCTTGAGCAATTCTAATATTATTATAGGGCTCAGAATGGTTTCAGGCTGCAAAATTTCTATGCAAAAGGTTCTGTTCTGGAATACTAACCTGCACTCAGTGATGGGCTTGGAAGACATCACGATGGCCAGGATTTCCAAGCACCGGACCAAAAAGTCCCTTCTGGGCATCCTTCACCACTAATATGCGGGTCTGTATATGCTGGGCTGCAGTCTAAGGCAGCTATGGCATGGTGTCATTTGATATGACATCTTTCCTACCCAATGGGGAATATGTCAATGACTCCATTTCTGTCAACCTGTGTTTTGTATTTGTCTTTTGATTCTGCCATCCAGATGGCAACAGGGCGTGAACTCAGGGCCAAATTCACCGAATGAGACATTGGCTGAGATCTTGCAACAGGAGATGAGCGGAAAATTCTGCCCAAACTGAACTGAAACTAATGTACTCTTGATATGAGGGCTGTATTGAATTTAGTTTATATGTGTCTGTGACATAGACAGAAGCAACTCTACAACTGTTTTACACTGATCTATATCTGCATCTCAGTGATGTCCTTTCATCAATAGTATAATAGATACTACTGGTGGAATGGAGTCCTCCTGTTACTGCATTACTTCAAAATCACACCAGGGTTTTTAGCAGCAAAAAAATGTAAAGAATTTATTAAATGATTTCCCCTTGTACAAGAGGGGAGCAGTTGTGCATCAGGCACTAAAAATATACTACTCCAAAGAAAATGGCTACACACAGGTAGCTTTATACCCTGCTAAGCATCCATTACAGAAGCAAGAAATGCTAATTATTGGCTAATCCAAATACATGTGTGTAGGAACTATGTCATGAATACATTATTATGTCAGCATACAATGCATGCCCCTAGAGGCAGTCCCAAATTTTAATACCAGACCCCTCCCTAGGAGTGTGATTTTTAATATTAAAATGAAGCGTTATGAGGTTCTCCATCACCAAAGTTCATCTCTTGTGGTCACTCCCCCTCCCCTTGGCCTAGTTTGGCCTACTCCGGACACTCAAACCCACAAAGTCTACCTCTCTTTCACACCTGTTGAGTCTACTCAGTTAGTTATGTCTTTTACTATCTACCATTGCTCTACTTGGGTTCCTGTCATTCTAAGTTCTACAAGCTGATTTTCCTGTTATCTGCATCTAGCTGCAAGCATAAGCATTTGTCTCGTTTTCCCTGGCCACACTGCTCTTTTTCCTAATTCAATGTGCCTGCTATTAAGCTATTGATTAATTATTTCCTAATTATTATGCCCCTACACTCCTTCCTTCTGAAGTCCCATGCCTCCCCATCTCTTCAAGTGTGTTGACAGGGGGGACACAGCAGAGCTGGTTGGCAGATATAGAGAGGAGAGGAAAGTTTCCACTGTTCCAGCAGAAGTCTATTTTCTTGTTGTTGCATATTGCCCAAAGTTATACTTCATATTTTATATTCCTCATTCAGTGTCCAACAAATAAGAACACATTTAGATCACGGAAAGTCAATGAAATAGTTAGTGATATGTTAGTATCTACTCCTACATCTAAACTGCATGATTCGGGTGTGCCTAATGCTTCTTTAATAACCAACAATTCTATTTATTATTTTTTTGGCTTTAATGATCTCTGGGAGTATGAAGAAGCAAGTGGTCTAATTATTATATGTCTTTGAACCATGACATTGTGGATGAAGCCACAATAGCTTTACAGAAAGAAAGAATAAGATTGACTTAGAGTAGCCTGGGAAATTAGAAATACCAAAGATATTTAATATGTAAATGAGTAATGTCAGTTAGCAAATTTAGTTCAAATAAAATACACTGAATGTTAGAATATGTTTAAAGTAAAACTACATTCATATAAACTGACAAAAGTTCACTGTTTCTCTTGTTTTGATTTGTGACACAAGAGTAAAAAAAATCTATTCTCAAGTATTCCTGATTGTCTTACATTTGTAATATAAAACAAACATAATATCATCACTATTTGTTAAAATGGCAACATTTCCTTGTTTTGAAATAATGTATTTGGTGAAGAACGGGTAAGTTTGAATCCTAAGACAATCCTAATTAATGAAAGGGAAAATTCCCATCCCCTCTTCTCCAATTACAAAATGTGCCCCATCAAAAGCTCTCTAGAAGACTAGGCCTCCCTTCTAAACTATATTGTCTGCTGAACAAAGGATATAGGACAATTGATTTTCCTACGGTGAACACTGAAGAAATAAGTGAGTCTTTCCTTCTCCCACAGAGTTCCATACTCTTCTACAGAGGATTTTTCAGGGTCAAGTTGCTGTAAAGAGAATTGTGGAAGGGAGGCATTTCTTCTGCAAATATCTTTCTCTTATTTGTAATTCCAAACCCTCTAGCTCCTGTATTCTCAGTTCAGATGAAAATACTACTGTGAAGACAAGTCCTGTAGTCATACAGTGCTAGTGATTTCCCCCCGCCCTTTTCTTACTAATATTGTCAGCTTCTCTGTTGGATAGGGCACTCTATTGGGTGGTCTCCATATTGTTGCATTGTTTTGTCAGTTCCCATCGATGAATTTATATGACTGCAACCTGGATACTAAATGAGCATATAATTGGATTAGAAAATCCAGCACTGACAGTTTCAAAATTCATAAGGGACAGAGATGAGGGATCCAAGAAACAGAAATAAATAACATGAAAGTACCTCTAAAAGCAGAGAGTGAAGGCCAGGAATAGAGTGCAATTTTTTGCAATTTGGGATAATCATATAAATAAGCAGCAGGTGCTGTCTGACTGTCTCTTTTCACAGAAAGGGTTCGGAAGTGCTCAAATGATCTACACTGGCAAGACATTATTTTTCAACCAATAAGCAGGAAAACATTTTTCAGCCACAAGCAGGTTAATTTAGCAAGCATTTTTTGTAGACCTTGGAGTTCAAAGTCTCTTCTGTCTCCTGCAACATACAGCTAGCCAAGCTGATACTGCCCAAGATGAAGGTGGTATCTGAGTAGATAAATCAGAAGAATATGAAATGAGCAAGGTTGACTAAAACGAGAAGCCAATCTAATCCAGCATTCTGTTCACACAGCAGCCAACATGTTACCCCATGGAAGGCCAAAAAGCAGGCCGTAAGTACAATGGGACTCTTTTGCTTGTGGTCCCTGCCAAACAATACACTGAAGCATAATTATTTTTGGCATTGCTGGCAAAATGTAACCATCCTGTAGCCAGTGATACCTTGTTCTCCAGGGATCTTTTCAATGTTTGTATTTATTTATTTATTTATTTAAACTGCCCAGATTAACAGTCATCACTGTTTCTTGTGAAGACAAATTCCATGGTTAATGATATATTGCCTGAAGAAACGCTTCTTTTCATGTCTGCTGAACTTCCCATTTTTGGCAGACAAACCCAGATGCTAGTGTGATGAAAGATGGAAAAGCCTCTCCCTGTCCACTTTTCCCAAACATAATTTTACATCTTTTTAATGTCTTACCATGTTATTAGGCCATGTTTAATTTTATGCACTTTTATCATATCTCTCCTCATTTGCCTTTTTTTCCTGTTATTGAGCTCTGAATGGTATAAACTTTTCTCATAGGGGAATTGCATGTTCCATTTTTTTGATAATTTTAGTTGACACTTTCTATATCTTTTCCAGCTCTACAGTATCCCTTTTTGGGGTGTGGTCGCCAGATTTGAACAGTCACGTCTGTGTGGTTGAAATATATTTGTATAGGGCAATATGCTATTGGCAATATGTTATTTTATTTTAGATTTCTTTTCTAATAAATGCTTTTTTTTTTCTTTTTTAGAACAGCCATACACTGGAACCTCATTTTCCTCATACTATCTACCTGGACTCCAAATTCCTTTTCCTGATCAGTTGTTGCCAACTCAGTTTTTTTTAGCAAGTATGAAGCTGATGTTGTTTTCCTCACTATGCATTATTTTACACTTACTTACATTGAAATTGATCTGCCATTTTAAGTCCAGTTTGGAAAAGTTCTTTTGGATTTTTGCAAAATCTTTTTGCAATATATTTTTGTTCTAACTGTCCTAAATATTTAGGTGTCAACATGACACCTAGCCAATACCAGCAGCAAGCAAATATATTATTTAGTATAAGTGTTGTGAATGTCATAGTCTCTATTTTCTTTAAGATTGCTCAGGCAGTGCATCTGGTTGTAATTAAAAAAGATGAGAAGTGGTGATGCCAGCATTCATTATTTTATATTTAGAAAAAAAAATATTAACACCAACAACATACTCAATTGCAAGTCGCTTTTTAATTTCCCAGGCTACTGAAAATAAATGGCTCTTCTGCCAATCGTCATATTCCCAATAAACAATTCTTATCTTCTTTTCACTTTAGTTTTCCATGTGTGATATCTAGGTCCTGAAATAGCTGAGCAAAACAAATCACCTTGAAAACCTGAACCTCTGTATCTTTTAAATAGTTATATTTACCTTGTTTCATACACCTGTTCCTGCTCCATAGGTGGTATAGGAGATGTTTTGCCATTTGCCATCCATTTGTGCCCTCTGAGACTCTTAGAATATACTTGGTTGGGATCATTTAGGCCAATGTTGTATTTTAGTAATTAATAGCAGTGGAGGTAGGACTTTCTTTTCCTCCTTCTGTTACTGCAGCCCTCCACAAGGCCAACAAACCGACCTCAGTGGGTTTCTTAGCTCAGTAGGGCAGTTTTCAGAGTGGAGCACTTCAGTAGATTCAGATGGAAGTAGGGGGATATGATTAAAGTATGCCATTGATTATAAGCCTTAATTTATTTTGACATCACAGTCCTCTAGTAACTAAAGCTTCTGGCTTCTATCTCTTTTCTCTCTTTGTAGGGTAGTTGGTGTCCTTTCTGTAGGCATAACCTGTCCAGATAGAAACATTACTAGCAATACCATTTGGGACTGCATTTTCTTACAATGTTGGGATTATTTTAGGTTCCTAAATGATATGTTTTAAAGTGGCAAAGAAATTGCTCTCTGATAATTGTTTCAATCATTTTCTCCCCATATATCCACCATTTTAAGTGTGGAGGGCTGCAGTAAATGACTGTTTAAATAGTCATCTGTCACAACCATATCTTTCCACAAAAAACTCAGAACAACAAATGTTCTCCAATTTGTTGTTGTAGCCATTGTCGTTAAAATATTTATACCCCAACTTATATCAAGAGACAGTAAAATAATTTGAAATAAGCTAAAACTTATAGAATATTTGTGGGGTTAAAAAAAAATTATCCCACAAAATTCTGAGTTTGATTAGCCTGAAAGATATTGACTTTTCCAAAACTCATGTCTGAAACTGAAGGTTAATGTGAAATTTCAGTCCTAATCTTCCTGATCTGTTTAGTACAAGTGTGGGAACATTGTCAAATATCCTTATGAGAAAGTGGTTGAGGATGGTACTGGTTGTGGCCAGGGCCATAACAAAAGGTGGAATGGGCCAAGCAAAACAGAGCCTAGAGACATTATTTCTAGTTCTCTTTTGTCATTCCCTCCTCATTCTTACCTCTCACACACTCACACACATGTGTTTGCCTAAGCCATCCATTATCCATCCACTATCTATCCATCCGCACGTCAATTACTGTGATATTCTTCATTCTTTCTTGTCAACATCAACTCCTGTCCCTCTCAGCAATGTTTTTAAACAATCCTCTTTTCCTCTCCTTCTATTCGTGTACACAGTACTTTCTCTAATTTGGCTGATTTTCCTTCTCTTGTTCTACTCAATTCAGTGATCACCCTGATTTTGGCCTCTTTCTTTCACCTCTGCTATGACAACGCAATTCTTCACCACCACCTGATACTTCCATTAGGAGAGAATCATCTCTTAGTGGTTCCTCAGAAATTTCCACACCTTCATGTCACCACTTCTACCACAATCAAAAGAAAATAAGCAGCAGTCAGACCAGGATATGCCTCCTTCTACACAGCCCCACCATCCTCCAGGTTTTCACGCTGCTACCACTTCACCCCTGGTCTGGGCTGCCAGCCAGGACAAGCTGGTAACACAGATCAAGAAGTTCAGGCAGCTAAGCAATTAATCAGTTTACTTTAGAAAGAAAACAATCTTATAAATGAGAAGCAAATAACAGTCCCAGCAATGTCCATAAATCTGAGGCAGGCAATATAAACACAAGTCAAAGGCAAAACAACAGGCAAGGGAAGCAAACAGAAGCATGCACAGGAGAAACAGTGAGTAAATTGCTGACAACAGCTAGAGGGGAAAGGCTCAGTTCTTATAGGTTCCAAGATCAGCACAGCTGGTGCTTGATTAACTGGTGCTTGGCATAAATTCGCTGGGAACACACAGGAGACCCATTTGGTGTCTACACTGGGTGAAGGTAGATATGGATAGGTCATTCTTTATGTCAGAATGAGCAGGGCTGTCTGCTGGGCTGGTACTTCTGTCTCTAGGTGGTTGTATTGTCTACTCTGCAGGTTCTGCTGTAACATTCTCTGTGCCAGGGCTCAAAGCAGGTTCTGCTACCTCTGAGTCTGAGCCTGAGAAAAGAAAAGAACGGGGACAGCAGGTAGACAGGTATGTGATTCCACTCCAATGTGTGATAGAGTCCCCATCAGAATGGAGTTGCTGTAAATAATATTCTCTGTGCTTGGCTTACACATGTCTGTTGGCCATTTTGGTGTCTTTATTTTTTTTCTTTTAACTTTGATGTGATTTTCTATTAACTGTGAAGAGATAGAAGATGAAAGCAGGACAAAAGAAGAAACATTCTGGCTGATGGCTCTTCTCTTTATCAACAGTAGTATGAAAGTGTACATTGGTTGAAGGTCATGAAGAGGTGGCATGGACTACAGATGTATCCTGAGGGATGTGGGTTGTCTAGTCTCCTGTGTCATTCTATCTTTTAATCTTCACATCTATCTCCTTTAGCTGTTTCAAATTATGTTTTTAACCTCATCATCATGGACATGACATATGTATGATAGGCTTCATCAGCACCCTCAGGCCATCAGATCTACAGAGTTACTGAGCAGGAAAATGTTACAAACTTTAAGTGGCAATCAGACCAAATTACTAAACTGATTTGTGTGCATTTGTTCTTCTGCGTATTCAAGGAATTCTTTCTTCCCTTCTTTCTCTGTGTCAGTGGCGGGCAGAGGTCAAGCAGACACAGGACTAGCGGCTGGGGTTGACGGTTTATTGGCAGCCGACAAACAGAGGGTTACAGCTCCCCCACAGATGAGCCCTAGCTCAATGCAAACAATCCCGAACACAAGTCACACCTCGGTAGGCAAGTAGACTAACTTAGAAATCAAAGGAAGGTTGCTTCACCCAAACACAAAGGAAAGTTACTTCACCCAAATGCAAATAGAGTCCTCAGCCAGCAAGGAGGCTGGACACGGTCACTGGTGGGAGAGGCTGGGTCCAGACGCAGGTGGAGGAGAACGCGGAAGGCCGACGGTTGTTGCTCTGTCATTCTCTCCACCCAGCGCTCGACCTAAATAATCCCCTGGACCGGCAGCGACCAATCTGGTGCAGCCTACAGCTGAGGGCTCACAGCTGAGGGCTCCGAGCTGGGCTCCTAGCTGGGAGCTCTCAGTCCACATCCACTTCTCCATCAGCTGCCGGGACCAGCGGACCATCTCTTTCCCTTGCTGCCATTGATGAAATGTGGGAGGAGGGGCAGCAGTCTCCTCAGAGTCCGAGCCATGGGTGGGCAGAGTCCCTGGGCTGGGACCAGTGCCCGCCTCCCCCGGCGAGCCTACTGGCGACTCGATTGCCGGGGTGAGCCCTGGGCCGCCCCCAGCACTGCTAACAGGGCCGTTCACATCGGTGGCGGCCTCCAAGATGTCCGGGCCTCCTCCTGCGGCAGTGGCGGCCTCTGCGGTGGCCCAGTCCTCCCCTGTGGCGGTGGCCTCTGCGGCCGCCGGGCCTCCTCCTGCGTCGGCCTCCGTGGCGGCCAGGCCCTCCCCCATGGCAGTGGCGGTGGCCTCCGCAGCGGCCGGACGCCCCCTGTGGTGGCGGAGGCCTCCGCGGTGGCCGGGTCCCCCCTGCTGTGGCAGCAGCCTCCGCCGAGCCCGGGTCCATGACACTCTGTAGCACCCTAAAAGTAATCACAAGAAATGTTTCCTGTTAAAAGTGTGAGTGGTATACCTGCATACAACATGATTAACGTGATTTCATTTTATTTCCCCATGCCAGCATAGCATATATTCATCAGTTCACTGATTCATCAGTTCCTGACTCGTCCCTGTCTTTTGTTTGATTGTAAACCAACACATTTTCATTTCATATTATGAATCTTGGACACTATTGGTACTACAAAAATTCTGCATAAGAATAGCAGTAGAAATCAGGCAGTGAAGGAGAGTGAAACATCCACTCAACCCTTAACATGTAGCTATTCCTACAAGTAACTCCTAATCTCAAACCTTTTTTTTTTCAAGAGGATGGTTCTGAACATATGTGTCTCTGCTGTTTGCCTTTGAGTGATATTAACACAATGTCGGACTACCCTAGGTGCTGTCATTAAAATGCTATATGAAAAAGATAGCTTCCCTTCTGTTGAAAGAGAAATTACTGTGGTAATGCAATCCAAATCTTTCTTGAAATCTGTCTAATAATGGCTTCACACTGACTACAAAGAAGTGACATGGCGTGTAAGTCAACAGAACATTTGGCTTACGTACCCAAGCAATGGAAATATCCAACTTCCCTCAATG
Organism: Iguana delicatissima; assembly: GCA_948472985.1. Classification (NCBI taxonomy): domain Eukaryota; kingdom Metazoa; phylum Chordata; class Lepidosauria; order Squamata; family Iguanidae; genus Iguana; species Iguana delicatissima. The sequence continues at coordinate 218,188 of CAOKZL010001764.1, read as the reverse complement.
TGAAGTGTTCACATGTTGAATCTTTTCACCGTTACAATACAATCAAAGAGAAGAACAATTGCAACCCTTGAATATTTGAAGTGGAGAACAGAAAAATGAATCCCTGTACTTGCTGTGTTAGCTCTGTTATATGATGGAAAATAAGCATTTCAGGAAACAGCTTCATTTAATTATACTAGGACTACTCAAAACTTTGTCACAGCAAGGATCTCTAAGCATTTCAAAAAGGAACTTTTTAAAAGCTTCTGTATATGCAGTGAAGGGTAAAGCCTAAGCAGATGGCCTGGAAGTATTCTTTTATCCTTGACATGAGATGAAACAAATCAAAAGGAAAAAGAAGGAACTGGCCATATGGGCCAAAGAGAGAACTTGGCCTTAAGGATACACAGGAGATGCTTTCAGCAAAATATTGGGGAAGGGGGGAAGAGAAGTGGTTGCCCATTGGCTCCTAGCAATGATAAACAAGAAAGGGACTGGGCGTCTGTCTGTCTGTCTCTCTATCACATTGGGTGTGACATGTCTTCAGAATACTGAGTCAAACACATGGTTGGGCTTTGTGAGCACCTTTGAATTCAGAACCCGTCAGCTTATTAAATGAACAGGAATAGTAGTGATATCTGGATAATTTTCTTTTTAACCATACGTGCCTTTTTGACCTATAGACATTTCTTACAGTATGCAGATAGTTACCACTAGCTGGCAGCTCTGATGCCTTTCTATGGGCTGGGGAACTGATTGTAATACATGGATGACAAGCAATCTGTAACAATACTCAGTTCTTTGTTAAAAAGAACAGGACAGTAGGAATGGCTGACAATTTTGTCTCACCTTTTTTCTCCCCAGACAAGAATTTACCAAAATTCACAAATTTCTTCATACTTGAGAGTGGCAGAGTTATGTGTGTGTGTCTTTAAATGTAGTGCAGATGAACCCAAAATTAATATTTTTTACTGATTGGAACCCAAAACAACCATTTTTTACTGACCAACCTAGAGTTTTAAGTGCTTAACTCTTTGCTCCCCCAGGCATGAATCCATGTGTATTCAATCCTACTGCTGCGGAATTAGGTTGGCATCCTGTGCCCCAGCTTTTCTCTCTTAGAAGATTCTTATCTTTAACAACTGTAAGGTGGACACTTACAATGTGGTTCTCTCCATGCTGAAAATAGCTGTACCTACTGATGCACATGTGGGAAATTTTCATTTCATTTTTGAAGAATTTGCCACAATTCAGAAATGTCATTGTCAAACCAAATTCAGGAGAAAACTACAAAATGGAGAAATTTTCCACATTCCTGCAGGAAAGATTCCCTGAATTCTGTGTGTCCTTACCATGCCAAGCAGCTGTTTCCACCCAGTTTCATCACATTGCAAGGTGACACAGTGAGGCTTCTATCAGTGACTAGGAAATGGCAGTTTTACCTCTTCCTCTTCCCAGAGCAATCACGAGATCTTGATTTTCATATTTTATTTTCCTCTGTATCTTCCTTTTCTATTTTGTATCATCTCTGCTAAACTGCAAATCATTATTTTACACCTTCTGTTGATTGACAAAAGGGAGGCAGAAAAATACCATTAATAAAATTGAATTGTGGCCAAATGAAAGCACATTTCTGTTGGGAGTGGCAACCTTTGCATGCCTAATTGAATAGCTAGTTTGTTTGCATGTCTATTGTAAACACAGAGAGATAGCCTAGAGCACATGTGTCAAACTCAAGGCCCGCGGGCCACATCCGGCCCGGTGTGTAATTATATCCGGCCCGCGATATCATTTTATATATTATTGTTATTAATGGCCTGGCGATATGAAGCGCTGGTAACACAATAAACTACAGATCCCATAATGCAGTGCTTCAGCTGCCTTGCCGAACACTTCCTGCGTTAATCAAGTCTAGCTTATGATGCTGCAAGTTATTGCGAAGCTAGCCCTCACGATGCCGAAGAGAAAAGTTGATTCTGAAAACAGAGCCTTTAAAAACCGATGGGAGGCTGAGTATATGTTTATTGACATTGCCGGTAAACCAGTGTGTCTCATTTGTGGAGCCAAGGTTTGAGTTGATTTATTCTGTAATAATATTCCCGTCTGTTTTTATTCATATTTATGTTCAAAAAAGTTAAGTTTTAAAAGTTTTAAAGTTTTAAAAGTTTAGTTTTAGTGTGTTCAATAAATGTTTATCCTTTTCGGCCCATGACCTAAAGTGTGTTTTGGATTTTGGCCCCCTGTGCAATTGAGTTTGACACCCCTGGCCTAGAGAGAAAACTTCCTGTTTGTTGGTTAACACCTCTTCCTCCAGGACGTAGACATTCTTTATTCTTTTAAAAAAGTTCTCCGGCCATTTTGTCTCTCCCTTTTGTCTTTGCTTTTTTGTCCAAAAAAACATGCTCTGAGATCTCCTAACAGGGATCATTTTGCAACAAGCATATGGGTGCTTTATTTTTTCTTCCTGCCTTCCTCAAGAATAGAACCTGTGTAGACTATGCACAAGCTTTTGTGAGTAAACTCTTTTATATTTTTAACCAAACTGTTTTTGTGCTTATTTTGAGCTAGATTAAGTGTGTTTGGGGTGTAGTTAAAGAAGTGGGACTGGTGATCTGTTCAACTTCCGTTTTGTGCAATTACTAAAATACTCTGCTGATTGAGAGTCTCATTACCAAAGTCTCTCAATATTCAATTATTTTTTTTTAATTTCCCCAACAGGTTATGGGGTCCCAGAACAGAACAGTTACCAGATTGTTCGGGTTTTAGTTATTTTTTGCTTTGTGTTCTTCTTGTGAAAGTGGCTGGTTTTTTCTCCTTCCCCCCTTTTTGGAAACACACATCTAGCTAGAGAATTTTTACCTTTTACCTTTTTGGGAGCTGATTTCTCTTTTTGTTGGAATTGCTAACTAAAGCAAAAATGCTGCAAGCAGATTTAGCAGACTTAGACCTAGCTTCCAAACCCAGACTTGTGCGACTCAGCAATGACAGCTATACAGAATGGAGACAAAAATTAAATTTAGCCTTTAATTACCATAATGTTCTGGATGCAATTGAAAAAGAAAAAACCAAGTGGTGAATCTGCAGAACAATGGTTGAGAAAAGATGCAACTGCACAGTATCTGATTGATAACGCACTGGAGGCTAATCAGCTACTGTATGTAAGAGATTGCAAATCTGCAAATGAAATGCTAACTAAACTTAAAGAGGTGTATGGTCTTTCATCTGAAAAATCTCAGTCAATTTGGATGAGGGAACTTGTACAGCTTCGCCTTCATACTAAAGCAGGCTGTGAAGCTTATATCAGCAAACTGATTATAATTTTTGATAAGTTGAATTCCTGTGGATTCCAGTTTTCTGATAGACAAAAGGTTTGCTTCCTGACTGGAACTCTGGGATCAGAGTTCAATCCCTTCATCTCTCTCTTACAAAACTTAAAAGGGCTAACCTTTAATGAAGCTTTGTCTAAACTACGAGAAGAATGCATTGACCAAGGGGCCTCCCCTTTTGATCATACACAGAGACCAAGTGGATCAAATTGCCTGGCCACTAAGAAGGGCAGACCCAAAGCTCTGCCTAGGGGCCAATCAGAGCTCAGTTGCTTTAACTGCAACAAAAAGGGTCACATTGCAAGCAACTGTAACCTTTCAAAAAAGCCCTCAGCCAATGGTAGCTCTCCAACTAAGAAATTTACAAGACAAGGGCAGCATGAAGTGGGTGAACCAAGCAAACAGTCTTACAGAGGAAATAATCTTCTTTTAATGGGGCAGATTCTGGTAGTTAATGACTACAAGCAGAAAAATAATGGTTGGATTACAGATTCCGGCTGTACCAATCACAGCACATTTTCTGATGCTTAGTTTGATAAAATGGATCCAGATGCAACAGGAAAAATTCAAGCTGCAAATGGTGAATCCATGCAGATCCTGGGATCAGGAAGCTGCACTTTAAACTGTCTATTGCCTAATGGCAAAGTTGCACAGAATGTAGCAAGTGATGTCTTGTTTGTTCCTGAATTACACTGCAATATGCTCAGTGTGTCTGCTTTAGATAAGAAAGGATATGAAATACTTTTCAAACAAGGAAAATGCACGGTTACCAAAGATAATGTCCTTTTTGCAGAAGCATTTGAGAATAATGGTGTCTATGAGTTATATCTTTCAGCTCAATAAGCTAATGTTGCTAGAGCACAGATGAATGAGGACAGCCTTGACCTATGGCACAGACGCCTTGGACATCGCGATCCAAAGGCAGTTCTGGAACTACAGAACCAGAACTTGGCTACAGGAATCAAGGTGAATCAACAACACAATGAGAGTGCTACCAGGTGCGTAACTTGTGTTGAACAAAAGTCAGCCAGACCCTCATTTCATCCAAGGACTGAAAAGAGAACCACTAAGATACCGGATCTCATTCACAGTGATTTGTGTGGTCCATTTAATGTTCCTTCACTTGGTGGAAACAGATACGCTTTAATTTTTGTGAATGATTTTTCAAGGTATTGTGTTACTTATCTCGTGAAAGAGAAGAGTCAAGCCCAAGACATGCTACAGAAGTATGTTGTCATAGTGAGAACCAAGTTTGAGATGACACCTAAAGCTATCCAGACAGATGGCGCTGGTGAGTACATTTCACATCGTACACAAGCTTTCCTGGAAGAGCATGGCATTTTGCACAGGAGTAGCGTTCCTTACACTCCTGAGCAGAATGGGATTGCTGAAAGGAAACTGAGATCTCTCCAGGAGATGACAAAGTGCATGCTGGCAGATGCTCATCTTCCCAGTAAATTTTGGGGTGATGCCTTTATGACCGCAACGTATCTCCAGAATAGATAGCCAACAAAAGGCACCACACGAACACCATTTCAGCTATGGCAGGGGAGAATACCAGACATGAAACACATTAGAACCTTTGGAAGTATTGCATACCACAACAGAAGCGACACAAACTAGATGCAAGAGCAGAGCAGACTATTCTAATTGGCTATGCTCCTGGAAGCAAAAGCTATAGAGTAATGAACTTAAAGACTGGTGAAGTTGCTACTAGGCATGTAGTTTACTTTGATGAACAAAGCAGAGTTGATAAGAGAGGAACTGTCATAGACTTTCCAGATGAACGAAAGACTTCTTAGAGTCACTGGAAGAAGAGCAAAGTGTTGAACTTCTCTTAGAAGTGCAAATGTTGCCTACATCTGAAATACCACAAGCAGCTACACAACCTGATTCTGAACAAAGGACTGAGATATATGCTGCAGAAAGCAAACTAAAGGCAGAGAGCAGTACACTAAGAGAAGGGGATGCAGATGGCTCTGACCTGAGCACTGGACCGGAGGATGCTGCGAGACAGACCAGGTTCCAGACCAAGTTCCCAGACGCTCAATGCGACCCAACAAAGGTGTACCAGCTCCACGCTTGTCCTACCTCACAACATCAGTGTTACCAAATGAACCATCAAGCTTTGAAGAAATTGAACAGATGCCTGCAACTAAGGCAGCTAAGTGGAGAAAGGCAGCACAAGAAGAAATAGATGCACTGCATAAGAATAGAACATGGACACTTAGTGAGCTTCCACCAGGAAAGAAAGTCATAGGATCCAGATGGGTCTTCAAGCTGAAACTGGATGCACAAGGAAAGGTGGAACGCTACAAAGCAAGGTTAATTGCACAAGGCTTCTCGCAGAAATTTGGAATAGACTTTGATGAGACATTTGCGCCTGTTGTCAAACACAGTACCATAAGACTGCTTCTCAGTGTAGCTGCTTCCAAACAAATGGATGTCAGACACCTTGATGTGAAAACTGCTTTCTTACATGGAGAAATAACAGAGGAACTGTACATGCAACAACCTGCAGGCTTTGTAGACCAGAAGCAACCACATCTGGTTTGCAAGCTGAACAAAGGTTTGTATGGACTTAAACAGGCTGCTAGAGCTTGGAATGAGAAACTAGACACAATGTTGAAACAATTAGGCTTTAACCAGAGGAGGGCAAACAAAATGGTGAGGGGCTTGGAAGCCAAGCCCTATGAGGACAGACTTAGAGAGCTGGGTATGTTTAGTCTGCAGAAGAGAAGGTTGAGAGGGGACATGATAGCCATGTTTAAATATTTGAAGGTATGTCATGTCGAGGAGGGAGTGGGCTTGTTTTCCCCTGCTCTTGAGACCAGGACAAGGAGCAATGGATACAAACTGCAGGAGGGGAGATTCCACCTGAACCTCAGGAAGAACTTCCTGATGGTCAGGGCTGTCCGGCAGTGGAATGTGCTGCCACGGAGTGTGGTGGAATCTCCTTTGTTGGAGGTTTTTAAGCGGAGGCTGGATGGCCACTTGTCGGGAGTGCTTTGAGGGTTTTCCTGCATGGCAAGGGGTTGGGCTGGATGGCCCTTCTGGTCTCTTCCAACTCTGCATTTCTATGATTCTATGATTCTAAGCAAGGAGAAGCGGATCAGTGTCTATACACCAGAACCAAAGAAGGTTATTCAACCTTTATCCTGACCTATGTTGATGATTTGATTATAGCCACCAACAGAAATAAAGACTACTCAGAAGTTGTACATCACTTGAACAAAGAAGTGGAATTGAAAGTTAGGAGATGCAAGATTCTATTTGGGCATGGAGATTCAAAGAGAACAAGATGGATCTTTTCTACTGAATCAAAAACAAAAGATTGCTGAACTTTTAGAAAGCTTCGGACTCCAAGATGCCTATACTGTAGCAACACCCACGACCACAGATTTTCTTAAAAATACTGAAGAAAGTGATGCTTTACCAGATAATAGTTTCTACAGAACAGCAATAGGAAAACTTTTGTACCTATCTACCAACACAAGACCTGATATTGCATCTGCTGTAGGGATTCTGAGCAGGAAAGTTAGCTCACCCACAAAGAAAGATTGGACTGGAATAAAAAGGGTGGCTAGATACTTAAATGGGACTATCAACTTTAAATTGAAGCTACCAGCTAGTAGCAATCCAAAGTTAGTATGCTACACTGATGCAGATTGGGCTGGGGATACTGCAGATTATCACTCACTCAGTGGTTTCCTATTTTTGTATGGAGATGGACCTATTTCGTGGGGCAGCCACAAGCAGAGTGTGATGGCTCTATCCTCTACAGAAGCAGAGTATATTTCAGCATCAGAAGCATGTAGAGAATTACTATGGCTTGATCAATTGTTGTCTGATTTTGGAATAAATGAAGAAAAACCAATTCAAGTTATGGAAGACAACCAGAGCTGTATTAAACTTTCTCAAACCGAGAAGATGACACCACGCAGCAAGCACATAGGAACAAGATACCACAAAGTACGAGAGCTCACAGAGAATGGAATGATCAAGATGATCTACTGTCCAACCACTGAGATGGTAGCTGATATCCTAACCAAACCTCTACCAAGAGATGGCTTTGAGAACCTGCGAGTCAAGATGGGACTTCAGGGGTGCATGCACGGTTGAGAAGGGGTGTTGGGAGTGGCAAACTTGCATGCCTAATGAAATGACTTAGTTTATTTTCATGTCTGTTGTAGACACAGAGAGATAGCCTAGAGAGAAAAACTTCCTGTTTGTTGGTTAACACCTCTTCCTCCAGCATTCCTTGTTCTTTTAAAAAAATTCTCCGGCCATTTTGTCTCTCCCCTTTTGTCTTCGCCATTTTGTCCTGAAAACATGCTCTGAGATCTTCTAACAGGGATCATTTTGCAGCAAGCATATGGGTGCTTTATTTTTTTCTTCCTACCTTCCTGAAGAATTGAACCTGTGTAGACTATGCACAAGCTTTTGTGAGTAAACTCTTTTATATTTTTAACCAAACTGTTTTTGTGCTTATTTTTAGCTAGATTAAATGTGTTTGGGGTGTAGTTAAAGAAGTGGGACTGATGATCTGTTCAACTTCCGTTTAGTGCATTTACTAAAATACTCTGCTGATTGAGAGTCTCATTACCAAAGTCTCTCAATATTCAATTTTTTTTTTAATTTCCCCAACAATTTCTATATCCTGTTTAAATTACTGCTGTCTAATTTAGAATGCTGAAGACAACATTTCTATGCAGACTTGCTTGTGAAGGAATCCCATTAAATATAACAAGACTTCTGAGTCAACATCTACAGGCGTGGTCTATTATAACTATTTCATGATTCTAACATTTTGACTTATCAAAGCAGAAAACACGAAAGGATAGATGGGTTACAGAGTACCCTGGAAATCATGTTAGCCTCAAACTCTTTTGCTTAATCAGGTGTATTACAAACACTTTTGTCATGAATGAGCTGTGTTAGTACTATTGACAAGAAACAGGCATCTTTATTTTTCCCTGGAGTATTTCCTAGCGGTTGGAGACCTTGATCTGCCTTATCACAGTGATATTCTGCTTTTTAAACTCCATATCAGAAACAGAATTTCAGGTAGTTAACAGATCTTGCATTTATAGATATCATCACCAGTTTGAGAAGGCATCTTCAGCTACAGTGAGTTAAACATCTCAATAGGGTGCAGAAGCTTTCAAAGCTGAATTGAAAACACTAGTTTTCAGCACAAGGGAAGCACACTTAGAAAATAAGGAAAAACTGCCATATGGTGAAGCAAGCATAGAAGGTTTCTTCATACAATGAAATTATAGGACAAGCCACTTTTCCTTGAAGACTCCAGTGTTCATTCTGAGGAATAACAAAACAAGAAACAAAAACTGGCTATTTTTTAAAATGTTTGTGCTGCTGGAAAGATCAAAGGGTTCTGTCCAACCAGTTCCACAGACAAATAAGCAAATTTAAAGAAGGAAAGCATCTCTTTTGGTTATTGATTATGTCTCCTGAACGTCATCTCCAAATTGCTGGGAGCAGAGAAGCAGATGTCTTACAAAAAGGCCTTGGGAAACCTCTATATTTTTAATGATCATATTAAGAGGCCCAGGATAACGTAATACATGGCAATAAATTGGTGAGCTCAAGCTCTTATTCCAAGAAGAAGTACAGACACTAAAACACAATTTACATTCAGTCATTTCTGTTACATCTACAGCCAAGATAAATCCTGATCAAGATATATAGGATGCAATAAAATCACAAGTCACCCATTTCCTTCTCCTTCCTTCTTTCTGTCTTCATACAGCTCTATGTAGCTTTGTAATAGAGTGTTTGATGAATACATATGTCTACAGCCCTCTAGAGAAGCAATATCAGGAGTCTACTGAACACCTGCCACCCTATTCCTTCAGTTCTTACTTTTGTCTGAAGTCTGACTCTGCAATATCATAAGCCATTAAAACTAAATGATAGAAAACAAAGGAGCAAAGATAGCCAGACCCCCCCCAAAAAAGAGTCTAAAATCTTTACTTAGAATTAAGATCTATAAAAAATGAAATAAAAAAATGAATGTTTTCCTAATAAAAAATGACATTAGACAGGGCAATATTGTTCTAGTATGATAAGGCCTCTTTTTGTCAATACATACAAAGCCAAATGATGTTATTTGTATTCATATAAATACACGGAGCCTTAAACTTATTCCTTACAGCTAGAGGAAAATTGCGATTCATTTGATTCTCTTAAGATCCTTTATCAGGGATATAGCATCTCAACACTATCACATGATCCACAATCTACTATATAAAAATCAAAGTTTGTATGTTTGTTTGTCTGTGTCAGGCAAAGACCTCATATGATTGGCTGCCTGAGAAGATTCTATGGAATCCTGGAATTTGCAGTTTAGGGAGGGACCTTTAGAATTCTCAGCCAGAGAGCTCTTGGACCTGTCTTGAACAGGCCTAGCAGCAAGAAGGAGGGTGGTGCATTTTCTCAGAGACCCGACCTCTGTATGTTAATAACTATGAATACGGATTGGATTGGGGAATATGGGGAAAAGTTACAGGTAGTGGACAAGACAGTTTAGGGAATTAGAGACACAGGATCTCACATCTTTCTAGTATCACCTGTGAGAAAATAAAATTCCTGGCAACACCGGCTATATATGCTCGTACAAACATAAAAACAAGACAAAAGACTTTTAAAAGCCTATTCTTACAAGAACACCCAGTTCACAAAAGCCTGTCAAATTGACAGCGAAAAAAGTCTTTACCTGTCAACAGTTGGGTAATAAGGAGGAAGTAAATCTAGCCTCTGATAGAAGGAAATTCCTGGGAGCAGCTACAGAGAAGGCCCTTTCCCATGTCCCAGTGAAAAATACCTGTGAAGGTCATGGTATACAGAAAAGGGCCTCTTGCCAAGATTTGAAAACCTGGAGAGGTCAGATGAGAGAAGATGGTCCTCGAAACAGTGTGAACAGTATTAGTAGTCCTGTGATTTATTTATCTGTTTTAAATGACATGTTTTACTATGGATATTTTCCTGTCCTGTAGCAAGAAAGCTGCTGGGTTGAGGGTGTTTGTTTTGTTAAGACATCAACCATTTGAACCTCGGTTTTCTTGGTCTTAGATGAAGATTCTAAGCACTACACCATAGTAGTGACCTCCTCCTCTCCCCCTTTCACAGACACACACCCACCCACACACCAGAACAATTTGTGATATACCAAACAAGACATATGCACACCTTATGCAACATTTTGGCTGAGTATCAGTGGCTCAATAAACCTCCTATTTTTGGTATTTAGTTGTATTTGAAAAATCAAGTTGCATTTCAAGCATCGGTCATGTGCTGAATTCACAGTTTCTTTAAGCCAGTCCTACCTGTTCAAAGCATATATTTCACTAAACTATGATAGACATCGTCCGATACTGTTCATGATCCTTTGATTTCCAACCATATCATTAGGTAGATGAATCCCTGTATAATTACTTATTGGAACCAATCCAGGTAGTCCTCTGTCTCCACTCTTGACAAAATTCCTATCCAATTGTCTTATATAATATCTAAATAATAACCAGAATAATGAAACTGCTGTCATCCAGATGTCTTCTCCACCCCACTCTCTGTGCTCTTATGTAATTGGAGCATAATGACTTTTGGCCTTACTCTTGCAACTTTTTCTTTTAATATGGTAAGCACAAAATAGGAATGGAATGAAAAGTTCTGCACCTTAGCAAAACACTCTGCTTAGTGGGTTGCTAAGAAAAGAGGATTTTTGGCCTTGCCATTCAACTACAGAGAGAGAGACCCCATTTTTTACTGGACTGCAATGTCATTTGAAATCTTATTCAGAAGAATATATTACAGCCTCTGGGGGAGAAAAAAAAACCTTAAAAGTTGCACAATACAGATAATAAATGATCTATAAATTTAAAATTCATCATGCATAATTCACACACTTTTACCTGCCAAATGTTTTGGACCAGAAGCTGGCTGTTCACAGCCATAGAACATGTCCAAATTGTGTTTTATGAAATGTGCCTGACATATATTATTGCACCACATTATATTCCATTAATTTGGCAGAGGCAATAATGTGGAGTGACATGACATGCTCAGATAATGGTTCAAAACTACGATGCCTCCAATCAATTAGAAAGTAAATATGCAACCTTATGCAGGAGTAGCAGACAGAAATGAAAGGTAACAGCAAGCCACTGCCATACTTGTGTGATTTAATTGTGTGGCTGGCCAACTAGTTGAATTTGTTTTGGCTGCTTTGTGGAGCATTTTCCCTCCTCTGATAATGAATACAAATTTACCGTGCAATTCCAAATGCAGCAAATTGCCCTGTAAGTGGCTGATGCTGTCTGTGACACATTGGGCTGGACTCTGATAACCAGGATCTGACATTTAGCTGAACAGCAGATTTGGAACTGCATCAGCCATGCTGAAAAATGAACATGATGCCCAGCTGAAGGTTCTTGTCATCTTTAGAAAGGAAAGTTGGCAGAAATGGTGGTCAGGAGACATGCTGATATCACAACATTAGCCAGGGAGGTAGGCTTGCCTGACAGGCTTAATAGATTGTAATCAATCCTGTTACATAAAAGTCACAGCTACCTTAAATACCATACTGTGCATAGCACTGTAGTGTCAGTGGAAGTGAAAAACATGGTTATATCCCTCAGATGTTATTGACATCGCACTGCGCTTCTTCAGTAACAAGAATACTGGCAAAGGTCAGACCAACATTCCCATTAGTGCAAGTACCTTGGGAGTGTGTGCGGTTGCTGCTAGGCCTCGTCTCTCATAGCACCTACATAGAGATACTATTTGTGAAGACTGGCACCTATACTTGTTGGCTGAACATATAACTTAGCATTGTTTGCATAATTTTGGCAACAAGGAGGAGAAGATCCTTGCAATGGTTAATCTCAAGGTCTGGTGGATGCTCTAAACTCCTCCACACGAAGCTCTTGGGCCTCCATGCCCCCAAATACTTGCAAGGGGTGCTGTATTAGCGTAAAATGAGTCATTTTCTTTTGGAAATATAAATGGCTCAAGTGGACAACAAAACTTATGTAAAACTGGCTCTTTGTACAAGCCTTCGTATATTTAGTTTGAGGTGAACAGAGGGAATGTGCCAGCTAATTTCTTCACCCCAGTGTTGGCATTCTACTCTGCCCATTTCCAATGACATTATGTGTACAATTGTTTTTGCACATTTACAGATGTATACATTTGCAGTTGAACATGCAGAGATCAGTGGTGTGGTCCAACAAGCAGGGTTGGCATTATAAGTGTGACTAACTGGTCTGGCCTACTGCTCTTTATGCATGAAGTATGTTTCTCAGGAGTGCCCCCTCACTTCCCTGAGAAGGGTAGGAGGATAACTGCTAGGTTCTCAGCTGTTCCAAAAGCCATTCTGGAGACTTCTGAAGTCTTCGGTTTTGGAGGTGAGAGGACAAAATGATGCTCATATGTCATTGCATTTCAGGTGAATTGAAAAAAAGGCTTGCAAAAGGGGTATGGAACACCTCCTTACACAAGTATCTAAATAGCACAACTGACAGCAAAACTGAGACTTACATTGTCATAAAGGTCCAGTCTATGTATCTACATATCGCTGAAGTTCTAGCCTATATGTTGCTGAAGTTTTCAGTTCCTTCAGTTTATTCTATCTATTGTCCCTGACTAGAAGGAAAGGTCAGAATATGCTAATCCTTTGCTTTACAATTCCAGGAGAATTGATTATTGTATACAGTGCTGCTCTATGGCATGGCAACATTATTATCCCCATGTTTAAGAGTATCAAGATTAATATTGTGTAATATTTTGATAATATACAGGAGTGAACGTATGTACTTCTTAAACATTGCACTGAGAGAATAGTGGTAAAATTATTCCAATGTTTGCATTAATACTGTTTCCTTTTTTAAAATGTATTTGTACAGCTGCATAGAGAGGAAACAAGCAGACTGTGACAAACATGTATATGTTTCAAATGCGGAATTAATTGTGCATAAACGTGTTGAAAATTAGTTAAAAGGGGATTCAGGAGCATTGGGAAAAGCAAGGCAGTGGCACAGTAAAGGAACAGAAGAAGGGAAATCTTCTTTGTCCTAAAGATGAAAATCACATGGCGTATAACTGAATATCTAAAAGCTCAGAGAATATGAGAATTCAGCCATCTTAATATGATCAGTCAGTTCCCCCTTTATACAAATTATGAGTTCTTATAAAATTCAGGCAGCGTGGTCAGTGTTCACATTTTTAAAAAGCTGAACCCTCTGAAGTTTTGATTTGTACACATTTATTAACAGAACTGGACACCATATGTTGCACCACTGTTAAATTATCGCAATGTATCCATAAAATATTTTCTACTTCCCCCCTCAGAATATTCAAGGATTAGTCTTCTTTTCTAACTACTGAAGAGTTGACTATACATCTGCTGCAGGATTATTGTGGTGGAGACAAATTTCCATTATGATGTGCCCTCTGAACTGGCATATGTCTCATTAATAGTAGAAAGGACTTAAACACCTGGCATATCTTTGGTATCACATCTGCATTGGCTCATTGTAGATGGAGCAGCAGTGACAAATTAATTTTAAACCTATTAGGATCTGCTGCAATAATGAAGATACACAACAGGCTGTACTTCTTCTTAGTTGAATGTCTTTTGTTATGGTGCAGAAAGGGCATTTGTTTTGAAAGACCTTGAAAAATTATGTTAGTGGGCTTATTAATATTGTCAGGCTATTAGGAAAGTAGATAACTTGGTAGGAGAACATGCATGGAGGTTCACACATAATTGAAGACAATCTCTTACAAAATCAAACACATCTTTTCAGCAAATGCTTTGTTCTCTCTTTTCATCTTGTCTTCATATTTTTAAACATATACAGTCAATCATGTTCTACCTGTTGTTGTGTGCCTTCAAGTCATTTCTGACTTATAGAGATCCCAAGATGACCCTATAGTGCGGTTTTCTTGGCAGAATTTGTTCAGGGGGGTTCCCCTTTCTTTCTTCTGGGGCTGAGACAGTGTGACTTGCCAAGGTCACCTAGTAGGTCTTCACTGCTGAGCAGGGATTGGAACCATGGTCTCCAAGTGTTCTAGCTGAAAACTCAGACCACTACGTCATGCTTGCTTACTTAGCTCTACTTTTATGTGACTTCTTTATTCATTCAACTGGCAAGCTGTGATAGATGTTTTTGTCACCCATTTTCCTGCACGTTTATTTTAAATAGTCAAATTTCATATATATAAAAAAAATGTCTTGTGACATATTCCAATACCCATGTTTGTTGAGCTAATTTTTGTAAAATAGTTAGACTGTTACATTCAGTAGCACATAAAGGTTAAATTGTATAATCTGGCCTTTATTCATTTCAGTAATGTCTTTTTTAATGTTTAAATAAAGCATAAGCTTCCATTTATAAAAGTAATAATGTGCCAGAGAAAACATTATAACTCTTTTTGTATTGAAGTGACTGACAATTTACTCTCACCTCTCGTAAACATAAATGGGGAAAAAATACATAGAGAAAGAATTGTTCTTGTTTATCCTGTGGCCATGACAAAGGGGAGTGGAGAAAAAAAAACACATTTCAGCATAAAAGGCAACCTCTAGAAAGCAAAACAAAAGAAGTAATGCCTTCAGAAATTAAATTACTTAAAAGAGGAAATAGTTGAGAGATGGTGACCAAAAGCCTATGCATTTCCAACAGGACTCTTTCTCTGTGTGAAGAGGACTCCCTCTCACCCTACTATATTTTAAAACTGATTTAGAAATTCTCTCAAATTTCAGGGGAAAAAGAGCTTCAAATAAAGATATCAGGTGATCACTTAAATATGCTATTATAAGGACCAAGTAGGATCTACTGCAACAAGATTCTCTCACTTCCTAATATGGGTATGTTAAGCTCTAGCCATCTGTGGCCTTTTTTTTCTGGGAGGAAGGGCAAGAAGCAAGGGAAGAGAGAAATGGTGACTGTGTGAGGTAAGGCAAAATAGAAGATAGTGGAACATGCAGTAGCAGGACACAACAAACAAGAGAAGTAGGTATAAGTTGATGAAAGGTGCAAGAGAGGGAAGAGTAGTGGCATAAGATGAGAGGTGGGAAACTGGAAGGTGGTGAAACAAGACAAGAGAAGGAAAAATAGGAGATAAGTAGTGGGGTATAAGAAGCAAGGGAAAGGAGCATGGCAAAAGTGCAAAGTGCATTGTGAAGACATGAAGTGAGGCTGAAGAGAGGAAAGAACAGAAGAGAAGATGAGATATGCAGTGGGAGGGAGCAAGAAACAAGGGAAGTAGGTTCAAGATTGTCCTGTCTAGAAAGCTAGCCAAGGTTCACATTCTTTAAAAGTAGTCTATCAGGAAAAAAAGATAGTAGCAGCCATGGTCATTTACAGAAGCTTGTCAGTAAGGCAATTACCGCTGTCTCATTCAAGTAGTCCAAGTCAACAATAAATCCAGGGCATCAGATCAAGAGGGTGTCTTGTAATGTGGTCAGCAAACAAATTGACATCCAAAGTCCTTCAGAAACATGAGTCACAAATCAAGAAACGAAAGTATTACTTCCACCAAAAAGGTTGGCTGTCAGAAACAAACTTCTTGATGCCAAGGCTGTGATATTTATGGGCCAGCAGCCTCAGCTGTTGCCTGATTAGTCAGAATTTCCTATGTAAGCGCTCTGAGCATCGTAGACCCTCTCTCTCTCTCATCCATGCTGGGCTGCAGTAGGTATTGTCAAGTTCACGTCTCTGCGTTGTGTCTGTTAAAGAGGGTAACTGTCTGTCTCAAGAACTGGCATGTTACTCTGTCCTTCTTCTTTACTCCCTGTGTCAGGGTCTGAACCTGGGTGCTGGGACCAAGGTATGATAAAGGTGAGGCAATGGATTTTTCAGGGAGGGAATTGAATGGATTTTTTTAAATAAAACAAGTATTGAAGGGCTCATGCCCACTAGTTCATTCTCTCTTTTCTCTCTTGGCTATTACATTCAGCTGAGAGGCTGTATGTGACCCCTGGCCTGTTAATTCCCATGCTTGTCCTAAGAGAAGTGCTCCAGTATTTCAACCTACTTGAGATAGGAGAATCATATTCCTGTTCTAGCTTTGAACAAGTGTTTCTGTTCAGAGAAAGGAATAAAAGAAGTAGAAAAGAGTTTATTTTTTCCTTGTGATGCCCAAGAACACAAACACAGTGCATCTGAGTGGACAATACTGCCCTGGAAGGAGAATAACTTATTAACAAGATTTCCTGTATAAGATGCAACTGCTGTCTGTTTTCCTGGGATTGTTTTTTTTTCTTTTTCCTCTTCAGCTATGCTTTGCTTGTGAAAGGGGAATCACTCAGGAGGGGCATCTCTACCTTCTCACGTATATGAATTTTACTGACACTTAGAAATAAAAAAGATAGCATTTTACAGACAGCAATTTATAAGGATCTTTGGGTAGCTAAGTGAAAGTAGCTAAGTAATTATGCCACTGGGGGAGGTAAATAATCCTGGATGGATAGTCTCCCCAGTGACTAGGACACTAGGTCCTATAAAAATGCAGTCAGACTTCCTTACATTTCCAGCCCCATTCCCTCCACATATATAGATGTGTTGGCTGTAAAACAAATCCAGATTACATTCATACATCATTTGACCAAAATGAAAAAAAAAATCTGCACAAGCTTTCAAGACCTCTAGGGCCACTCATTAGGCAAATAAGTTATGGAAACCAGAGTGGTGAAAATGGTGGTGAGGCAGAGAATGACTAAGTTTTAAGGTCATATAATTCTTATCTACTTGTGATGTGACTGTGCTGAATCAACAAAAGGAGAAAGGAGTATGTTAGTCCAGCTGCTCCACATATATGGAAGGTGATGAATCTGGATAAGAGAATTCCCCTCACACATGAGTACTCTTCATGCAATTCATTATTGTTTTTTTTTTAATTATGTGGGAAGCATTCACACTTAAGGGGAGGTGTGCTATTCAGATTAATCACTCTCCGTAAGAAGAGAGCAAGAGAACGAATGGTGGAGGGGTGGACTCAGAACGTTCCCTTTTCCATGTATTAATTCAACACACATATGAAATTAATAGTACTTTGCTGTCCTTATTTTTAATTTTTAATTGAGATGTCATGGAATGTACTGCAAAACTATTAAATTGTACCAGATGAGTGCTATTTGAGAGCCTATGCTCCCTTTCTCCCATGTAGGCATGGAAAGAATACCATTGAGAAATGTTGAGAGAAGAATCTTGGACTGATACAACAACAACAATAACAACAGATATGAGACTCTTCAAAGAAATACATTCTGCACAAAAAATGTTCTTCCTTGAGCAGAAAATGCTGTAGATAGGAACTTGTTCAGTGCAAAATCTGCATGTCGTTCTTTTGTGCTGACCACATTTTGTTTGCAGGAAATAGCATTTTGTGTGTGTGTGTGCATGTGAGCAGGATGGATAGATAGATAGATAGATAGATAGATAGATAGATAGATAGATAGATAGATAAAAATATTTTCAGTAAAGAAAATGTTGTTATCTGAACAGAAAATGATTCCTTGCAAAAAATACCGCATAAAAATTTTGCACAGAAGTAAGTCCTGAACTGCAAATATTTATTCAAAACTGCACAGTTGTTAAAGACTTTCTGGCAACAGGAAGAAAACTGTGAAAATTACTCATTGATACCTTCAAGATGAAAATTAGCAAAGAATCACATCCCCACATCCATGATATTTCAGTATCATAGGGCTTTTAAAATCAAGTAATTATATCCCCCACTCCCCATTGCCCCGTCTGTCTTTCTGTAACACCTTTGCCTAATGAAGAAACTCGTAGGTCTTGAAAGCTTGCACAGTTTTTTTGTGCTTTTTGGTTGGCCTAATAATTATTAGTCTACACTGAGACACAAGAAAATGGCCCATTTTGCCTTGTAATTGAGGCAATGATAGCTTCCTTCTAATGGTTTTCAAAGGTGCTGTTGTGTGAAGGCTTCAGAATTGCACTTCTTAGATTATAATACACATCATTAAATCCAATTATTGCTTTGAATGTTTCCAAAACTGAACTATACCATTACCCCAAAACCAAAGTGATCAGGTGTTCATGCCATCAATTAGTTTATATTGTTACTAATAATTTGTGATAATTACAACATGGGTACTGTGGATATTTACTTGCAAGAAAGTCCAAAAGGACTTAGTTCCAAGAATATATACTCATGTTTGTCACCTTATTTAGTTAACAGCAAGATCCTATGTGGAATGAAATACATTTATTCCCATTGATGTCAATTGATCTTGGTAAGACTGCTATCCAGGGCTGTTTATGTTTAAATTAATTTAGACGAGTATAAAAAGAGTTTGGGGGCAGGATCAGCAATAAAAGCTGTTTCCATTTAGTCAAACAGTCAAAGCATCTAGTGAGTACTCAGAAAATATGTTCATATAAATGGGAATTTTTCTATTGCTTTCAATTAGATATGTATTGCACTTATGGTACTCAAGATGTAATTAATTAAAGGAGACCTCAGTTAGGCCTGCTGAAATCATTTGGTAATATGCTAAAGTCATTTGATGCCGTTATTTAAAAATATGCTGCTATGCGAATGTTCATTTGTTTTTCTCTTTATATTCCTACAAACACAATACTAAATATTAGGAAGAAAGCCACCTTGAAGAAAATAGGATGAGTAAGCAAACTGCTTTAAGATTTCAGTGAAGAACAGAAAAAAATGGTAAATTACTGGTATTTCACATTGTTTTAAATGAATTCTCAGTTCTTTATTTTCTTTTCCCCCTCAAAACTGAACTCTAAAATATGTCAGAACACGTTTTTCTTCAAGGTATTATGAGTGCATGTTTGCAGCTAGGTGGAAATAAACATGATAACAAATCACATACAATTGGCTAAAATATCAGATTTCCTAAGAAAGCAATTCATGCTGTAGAATACAGTTCAGAAGAATAGAAGACAATTCTGAGGAAGCAGTACTGGCCAAATTTGAACACAGATCTGAGGCTGCAGCTGTTGGCCACAAAACAGGCGAGAACCTGAAAATTGTGGGCTACAATCCTGATAAAGATAGCCACAGCTAAGAAATAACCTGAATGCAAATCATATATCTTATTGATTTCCCTGAAATCTGAGTGCAACTGATATTCCCTAGATGAAAGGCTAAATGAAGGAAGATAGTACTGATTATTCCAAAATTCTAACTATCCATGTTTCCCTCCACTTCTGAAGTTTGAGACTAATTGTTCTTTTTGCTAAAGTGTAGCCTAGGCTTTGACATAAGGGCTCCATTAGAAACCATGATTCAGTCAAAATAACACTAAAATTTACTGTATAATGTGAAGAGAAGTGAGAATGGAGAAATGGAAAATTTTAAAAAATTATTTGTTCTTGCTTGAGAATAAGCAAAAATTTACCTCTATAAGAAAGTAAGTTCTACTGAAACCAATGAACTGTAATTCTCATGAAGGCACAGAATTGCACTGTTAATCTGTCATTTTTCTTCCTTGTCCTGGCTTACATGGGACATTTTAAAAACATTTAGATGTAATTTTGCATAAAGCATCTTTGGCGTCTTTCTTTCTTTCTTTCTTTCTTTCTTTCTTTCTTTCTTTCTTTCTTTCTTTCTTTCCTTCCTTCCTTCCTTCTTTCTTTCTTTCTTCCCCCCTTTTTTTTTGGTGATACATAAAAAGGGTGAAATGGATTGAAACATAAATAATGTTTTTCTAAGTAGTTTAGGATTAAAAATGAGGCTGCATGGAACAGCACGCCATGACTTTTTATTTTTAATAATTCTACTTTAATCACTGCACTTTCTTTGATATTTTACATTGACTAAAATGATTTATTAAAGAAATAAGCCATCTCCTCTATTATACTGCATTTTTACCTGTAGATTACTAATAGACAGCAACCCACAGTAAGTAGCAAAGGAGATAGACATGTTTTATGACAGTAGCCATTTTATATTTTTAATCTCAATGTTGTCTTGAGGAATAACAAAATGGCAGAAATCAACACCAGCTGCATTATTCTTTCATTCCTCTATTATTGCCAAAATAAAATAGGTAATTTTGAACCCCTTTCAATTCCATACACCCTTATTAGCAGGACATAAATAGCTTAGGTAGCATATATGAACTATACTCTCATTATATTGTATAAAGGGACATACCCTCTTTTGTTATGAATCTTTTTTACTTGTACAGGGGTTGCCATATAAAACTACTTGTATATTAATATAGTGTCATCACTGTGGCATCCACAAGAACAAGCCTCTGTGTATAAGGAAGTTAAAATATGACATACGCATGAGAGGAAGAAAGGGAGGGGAGAGGAGTAAATGAGAAAAGAAGGTAGAATTTTCTTCAATTAAATTACAAATATTTAAGGTTATTTGTCTCCCTCTCTCAGCAGTGAAGATTAATTGTTAATTCTTTGTCTTCTAGAGGGGATGGGGAAGATATGGCTTCTGAAAAAAGCAAGGACAATGGAAGCTTGAATAATGCGTAGCTGTAGTGGTCCAATGCCTCAGAGACAACCAGCTGTCCAAGTGCCCCAAGCTGATCAAAAAGAGCAGAGGGTTTTCTTCACTTTTATCTGTACACTTTTATGTAGCCTTCCTTTATTCATGATGGTTCAGACCAGGGGAAACAATTCACATCTGCTGCAACCAGTTGAACCTTTAAAACAGTTGGAATAAAAGTTGGCATAAGTTTTCACTGTATGAAGTGCACTTCATCTGCACTTCCTGCTTTAGATAAAGGGGATAAAAAATAGAAAATGAGGGGAAGGGAAGCAATATGCTCATCTACAACAATGTGCATAGCAATGAACTGAGGAACTTGTAACGGCAAGGATTTCTTAATCCTGGCGAAACCATCAATATTCAGGTGCCTGTGATGTAGTTTATGAAGTGCATCCATTAATACACCTACATAAATTCTCCTCAGAAACCCTCTATAATATTGTTTGATCCAGCCGTTCTTATTCATGCAAAACTCCCACTGAGGCAGTATTACTAAAGAATCAGGGGCTTAATAAACACATTTATAAAGGAACCTCCACCATGAGTGGAATCTACCACTGAATACGTTTGAAATGCAATCTTCCATATACATCGCACAATGCAGAACGAATTCTAATTGAGAACAAAGGTGTGTAACTTATCATAAATCACTGTTAAGCTCTGAAATATAACTGTCCCTGCAATTCCAAGCACAGGATTGCATTTATCGTAGACAAAAGGGGAAAAAAATAACTTACTCGTATCTTCCAGTGGCCAAATTACAAAAGTTCTTTTGTCTATGTGTGTTTGGGAGGGCAGCTTTAAGTGAGCAAATGAGTCTGCCCTTCAGAATTATACTTTTAAAAAGTTCAATCTATACCCTTAAGATCCTAAACCCGTTAAAATTATGCTTAGTCAGATTTTCATTGGTGGGGCCCTAAATATAACCATGGGATTTCTACCACTAATACCAGCAAACAGGATTTCTTTCTCATGCACTCATCCAGTTATATTTTTAAGTGTGTGCACATATTGTGGAAAGAGATGCAAGTATGTGATGTCATATTATTCAGTGGGCTGTTAAAATTGATGAGACTGATGCACACCATCTCTGCTGTATTAGATTTTTCCTCAATGGAATATCTCATCTTATATTTCAAAATTACACAGGCACTCACTAAGAAATGCCTGAGCCTCAGAACCAACACCCCAGATTCCCCTTGACTGGCTACTGACCCAGTGAACTGGGATTCAGCTGCTTTTCAGCTAGATGGAGCGCTGAGGTTTATATAGGGCAGGGCCAAACAAAGGAAATTTAAACGTGCATGATGACCCATCTCATATCCAAATAGTATGATCCTATAGAAACAGGTTGCTAACAGTCAAGTTTGTTTCTGCAGTCTGTTCCCAGCCACCAATCTATCTCCAGTCTTTAACTGCCAGGCTACACTGGCATAGCAGCATTAGTGCAATACTGGAGTTAGCCTAACATTAGGATTTAAATCTCAGTTCATATGAATTGGAATTTGACTGTTACTTAGATGGTGCAGAAGTGGAGGTGAGGGCTCTCCCATCCACCAGAATTCATGAGATTTCTTGAATGCAATACTACAACAATAAAGCCATTGAAAGCAGATATTAATTTCTGTGGACGAGAGAGGAGGATAAGGATTGTTCTTATGCACTAATCTCTGTGTCTGGAATGTGCAAAGCTTACACTGGTGTATAAAAAGTATACATACCAGGGAGAGCCAGCACAGTATAGTGACTTGAGCATTGGACTATGACCGTGGAGACCACGATTCAATTCTTTGCTCAGCCATAGAAATCCACTGGGTGATCTTGGTTGTTTCACATATTTTCAGCCCCAGAAAACTCCATAATTGGTTTGCCCTAGGGTTGCCATAGGTTAGAAATGACTCAAAAGAAAACAACACCACCATCACATCGGAGAATAGAAATTGTGTGGCCCTTCAGCTGGTGTTGGACTTCATATCTCAGCACCCCTAGCCAGCATAGCTGGGAGATGCAGTCCAACAATATCTGAAAAGCTTCAAGAGTCACACCACTGATTACACCCTGATATGTTTTCCCATTGATGTGTGTTGGGTTCTACATGTGTAGAGTTTAGACTACCTTTTTGTGTTAAAATTTCAGCATATCCCAGCTAACAAGAGATTCTGAATGCTGGGAAGCTGGCTGGAGGATCCTGGGAGATACAGTCTGAAAATATAAAATGTGAATCCCTTGAAAATGTTGTCCAAAAACCGTGGATCTCAATTAGCTGAGGGGAGAATGACAGAAGGGGCTGCAATGTTCCTAGTCCTTGCTACTTGTAAAACAGAACATAATTAAAGAACTGTCTTTTCCTGCCTGCTCCAGTTTCCTATCTTTTTAGGTGTGAATTTTTTTTTTAAAATGCCATGATACCGCTCTGTCTTAATTACCTTAACTGTCAGAGAAGAGATTTTATCTGGATCATGAGTGAGCTCCGTCTTGATGGCATGCACCTTTAGGCAAAAGCTATATCATGCTGTAAAATAAAGCAGTGAAATTCTTCATATAATATGTTCATCCGCATTTAAGCTATTTTCCAGCCAGAGATCCCAGAATGATAATGTCACAGGCCCTTAATTCCCAATTCCCAATCTGTAAGTGGTAGACAATTCCCATTCTGGCTGGCAGTTCCCAATCTGTAATTGCTTGTCTTTACCATATAGTTCTACCCTCTCCCATAACATCACCTTTGTGTACAGGCCAAGAATTTTCAATGTTAATTTAGAACTACTTAATCATTTTTATGGTAATATATTTTATGTCTGTTTATTTATCACTATAGTCAGCTCAGACCATGTTACTATTTACGAATATATACTGTAACATTTATTATGGAAACAATAAGAATAAAGTAGTGTGTTAGAGTTCATATTGTTGGGGAAATTAAAAAATATATATTTAAATATTGAGAGACCTTGGTAATGAGACTCTCAATCAGCAGAGTATTTTAGTAATTGCACTAAACGGAAGTTGAACAGATCACCAGTCCCACTTCTTTAACTACACACCGAACACACCTAATCTAGCTCAAAATAAGCACAAAAACAGTTTGGTTAAAAATATAAAAGAGTTTACTCACAAAAGCTTGTGCATAGTCTACACAGGTTCAATTCTTCAGGAAGGTAGGAAGAAAAAATAAAGCACCCATAAGCTTGCTGCAAAATGATCCCTGTTAGGAGATCTCAGAGCATGTTTTCAGGACAAAATGGCGAAGACAAAGGGGGAGACAAAATGGCCGGAGAACCTTTTTTAAAAAGAACAAGGAATGTCTACGTGCTGGAGGAAGAGGTGTTAACCAACAAACAGGAAGTTTTCTCTCTAGGCTATCTCTCTATGCTTACAATAGACATGCAAACAAATTAGCTATTCAATTAGGCATGCAAAGGTTGCCACTCCCAACACCCCTTCTCAATCGTGCATGCACCCCTGAAGTCCCATCTTGACTCGCAGGTTCTCAAAGCCATTTCTTGGTAGAGGTTTGGTTAGGATATCAGCTACCATCTCAGTGGTTGGACAGTAGATCATCTTGATCATTCCATTCTCTGTGAGCTCTCGTACTTTGTGGTATCTTGTTCCTATGTGCTTGCTGCGTGGTGTCATCTTCTCGGTTTGAGAAAGTTTAATACAGCTCTGGTTGTCTTCCATAACTTGAATTGGTTTTTCTTCATTTATTCCAATATCAGACAACAATTGATCAAACCATAGTAATTCTCTACATGCTTCTGATGCTGAAATATACTCTGCTTCTGTAGAGGATAGAGCCACCACACTCTGCTTGTGGCTGCCCCACGAAATAGGTCCATCTCCATACAAAAATAGGAAACCACTGACTGAGTGATAATCTGCAGTATCACCAGCCCAATCTGCATCAGTGTAGCATACTAACTTTGGATTGCTACTAGCTGGTAGCTTCAATTTAAAGTTGATAGTCCCTTTTAAGTATCTAGCCACCCTTTTTATTCCAGTCCAATCTTTCTTTGTGGGTGAGCTAACTTTCCTGCTCAGAATCCCTACAGCAGATGCAATATCAGGTCTTGTGTTGGTAGACAGGTACAAAAGTTTTCCTATTGCTGTTCTGTAGAGACTATTATCTGGTAAAGCATCACTTTCTTCAGTATTTTTAAGAAAATCTGTGGTCATGGGTGTTGCTACAGTATTGGCATCTTGGAGTCCGAAGCTTTCTAAAAGTTCAGCAATCTTTTGTTTTTGATTCAGTAGAAAAGATCCATCTTGTTCTCTTTGAATCTCCATGCCCAAATAGAATCTTGCATCTCCTAACTCTTTCAATTCCACTTCTTTGTTCAAGTGATGTACAACTTCTGAGTAGTCTTTATTTCTGTTGGTGGCTATAATCAAATCATCAACATAGGTCAGGATAAAGGTTGAATAACCTTCTTTGGTTCTGGTGTATAGACACTGATCCACTTCTCCTTGCTTAAAGGCTACTGTTTCAACATTGTGTCTAGTTTCTCATTCCAAGCTCTAGCAGCCTGTTTAAGTCCATACAAACCTTTGTTCAGCTTGCAAACCAGATGTGGTTGCTTCTGGTCTACAAAGCCTGCAGGTTGTTGCATGTACAGTTCCTCTGTTATTTCTCCATGTAAGAAAGCAGTTTTCACATCAAGGTGTCTGACATCCATTTGTTTGGAAGCAGCTACACTGAGAAGCAGTCTTATGGTACTGTGTTTGACAACAGGCGCAAATGTCTCATCAAAGTCTATTCCAAATTTCTGCGAGAAGCCTTGTGCAATTAACCTTGCTTTGTAGCGTTCCACCTTTCCTTGTGCATCCAGTTTCAGCTTGAAGACCCATCTGGATCCTATGGCTTTCTTTCCTGGTGGAAGCTCAGTAAGTGTCCATGTTCTATTCTTATGCAGTGCATCTATTTCTTCCTGTGCTGCCTTTCTCCACTTAGCTGCCTCAGTTGCAGGCATCTGTTCAATTTCTTCAAAGCCTGATGGTTCATTTGGTAACACTGATGTTGTGAGGTAGGACAAGCGTGGAGCTGGTACACCTTCGTTGGGTCACATTGAGCGTCTGGGAACCTGGTCTGGAACCTGGTCTGTCTCTGCAGCATCCTCCTGGTCCAGTGCTCAGGTCAGAGCCATCTGCATCCCCTTCTCTTAGTGTACTGCTCTCTGCCTTTAGCTTGCTTTCTGCAGCAAATATCTCAGTCCTTTGTTCAGAATCAGGTTGTGTAGCTGCTTGTGGTATTTCAATGTAGGCAACATTTGCACTTCTAAGAGAGGTTCAACATTTTGCTCTTCTTCTTCCAGTGATTCTAAGATAGTCTCTGGTTCATCTGGAAAGTCTATGACAGTTCCTCTCTTATCAACTCTGCTTTGTTCATCAAAGTAAACTACATGCCTAGTAGCAACTTCACCAGTCTTTAAGTTCATTACTCTATAGCTTTTGCTTCCAGGAGCATAGCCAATTAGAATAGTCTGCTCTGCTCTTGCATCTAGTTTGTGTCGCTTCTGTTGTGGTATGTATGAATATGCAATACTTCCAAAGGTTCTAATGTGTTTCATGTCTGGTACTCTGCCATGCCATAGTTGAAATGGTGTTCGTGTGGTGCCTTTTGTTGGCAATCTATTCTGGAGATACGTTGCGGTCATAAAGGCATCACCCCAAAATTTACTGGGAAGATGAGCATCTACCAGGATGCACTTTATCATCTCCAGGAGAGATCTCAGTTTCCTTTCAGCGATCCCATTCTGCTCAGGAGTGTAAGGAACGCTCTTCCTCTGCAAAATGTCTTGGTCTTCCAGGAAAGCTTTTGTGCGATGTGAAATGTACTCACCAGCACCATCTGTCTGGATAGCTTTAGGTGTCATCTCAAACTTGGTTCTCACTATGACAACATACTTCTGTAGCATGTCTTGGGCTTGACTCTTCTCTTTCAGAAGATAAGTAACACAATACCTTGAAAAATCATCCACAAAAATTAAAGCATATCTGTTTCCACCAATTGAAGGAACATTAAATGGACCACATAAATCACTGTGAATGAGATCCAGTACCTTAGCAGTTCTCTTTTCAGTCCTTGGATGAAATGAGGGTCTGACTGACTTTTGTTCAACACAAGTTACGCACCTGGTAGCACTCTCATTGTGTTGTTGATTCACCTTGATTCCTGTAGCCAAGTTCTGGTTTTGTAGTTCAAGAACTACCTTTGGATCATGATGTCCAAGACGTCTGTGCCATAGATCAAGGCTGTCCTCATTCATCTGTGCTCTAGCAACATTAGCTTGTTGAGCTGAAAGATATAACTCATAGACACCATTATTCTCAAATGCTTCTGCAAGAAGGACATTATCTTTGGTAACCGTGCATTTCCCTTGCTTGAAAAGTATCTCAAATCCTTTCTTATCTAAAGCAGACACACTGAGCATGTTGCAGTGTAATTCAGGAACAAACAAGATGTCATTTGCTACATTCTGTGCAACTTTGCCATTAGGCAATAGACAGTTTAAAGTGCAGCTTCCTGATCCCAGGATCTGCATGGATTCACCATTTGCAGCTTGAATCTTTCCTGTTGCATCTGGATCCATTTTATCAAAATATGCATCAGATTATGTGCTGTGATTGGTACAGCCAGGATCTATAATCCAACCATTATTTTTCTGCTTGTAGTCATTAACTGCCAGAATCTGCCCCATTAAAAGAAGATTATTTCCTCTGTAAGACTGTTTGCTTGGTTCACCCACTTCATGCTGCCTTTGTCTTGTAAATTTCTTAGTTGAAGAGCTACCATTGGCTGAGGGCTTTATTGAAAGGGTACAGTTGCTTGCAATGCGACCCTTTTTGTTGCAGATATAGCAACTGAGCTCTGATTGGT
Source organism: Iguana delicatissima (assembly GCA_948472985.1). Classification (NCBI taxonomy): domain Eukaryota; kingdom Metazoa; phylum Chordata; class Lepidosauria; order Squamata; family Iguanidae; genus Iguana; species Iguana delicatissima. The sequence goes on along the minus strand of CAOKZL010001764.1, from coordinate 190,483 downwards.
CCCTAGGCGGAGCTTTGGGTCTGCCCTTCTTAGTGGCCAGGCAATTTGATCCACTTGGTCTCTGTGTATGATCAAAAGGGGAGGCCCCTTGGTCAATGCATTCTTCTCGTTGTTTAGACAAAGCTTCATTAAAGGTTAGCCCTTTTAAGTTTTGTAAAATAGAGATGAAGGGATTGAACTCTGATCCCAGAGTTCCAGTCAGGAAACAAACCTTTTGTCTATCAGAAAACTGGAATCCACAGGAATTCAACTTATCAAAAATTATAATCAGTTTGCTGATATAAGCTTCGCAGCCTGCTTTAGTATGAAGGCGAAGCTGTACGAGTTCCCTCATCCAAATTGACTGAGACTTTTCATATGAAAGACCATACACTTGTTTTAGTTAGCATTTCATTTGCAGATTTGCAATCTCTTGCATAGAGTAGCTGATTAGCCTCTAGTGCATTACCAGTCAGATACTGTGCAGTTGCATCTTTTCTCAACCATTGTTCTGCAGATTCACCACTTGGTTTTTCTTTTTCAATTGCATCCAGAACATTATGGTAATTAAAGGCTAAATTTAATTTTTGTCTCCATTCTGTATAGCTCTCATTGCTGAGTCACACAAGTCTGGGTTTGGAAGCTAGGTCTAAGTCTGCTAAATCTGCTTGCAGCATTTTTGCTTTAGTTAGCAATTCCAACAAAAAGAGAAATCAGCTCCCAAAAAGGTAAAAATTCTCTAGCTAGATGTGTGTTTCCAAAAAGGGGGGAAGGGGAAATAAACAGCCACTTCACAAGAAAGATACAAAGCAAAAAAATAACTAAAACCCGAACAATCTGGTAACTGTTCTGTTCTGGGACCCCATAACCTGTTGGGGAAATTAAAAAATATATATTTGAATATTGAGAGACCTTGGTAATGAGACTCTCAATCAGCAGATTATTTTAGTAATTGCACAAAACGGAAGTTGAACAGATCACCAGTCCCACTTCTTTAACTACACCCCAAACACACTTAATCTATCTCAAAATAAGCACAAAAACAGTTTGGTTAAAAATATAAAAGAGTTTACTCACAAAAGCTTGTGCATAGTCTACACAGGTTCTATTCTTGAGGAAGGTAGGAAGAAAAAATAAAGCACCCATATGCTTGTTGCAAAATGATCCCTGTTAGGAGATCTCAGAGCATGTTTTCAGGACAAAATGGCGAAGACAAAAGGGGGAGACAAAATGGCTGGAGAACTTTTTTTTTTAAAGAACAAGGAATGTCTACGTGCTGGAGGAAGAGGTGTTAACCAACAAACAGGAAGTTTTCTCTCTAGGTTATCTCTCTATGCTTACAATAGACATACAAGTAAACTAAATCATTTCAATTAGGCATGCAAAGGTTACCACTCCCAACACATATGCAGTTCAACATTGGTAAGGTTCTTCAGTGCACTCTTCAGATAGTATTAACAGTTATCTCCCTGCTCAGATACAGTTCAATCATGTCTTCTGACTTTCATGAAAGGTACAATTGTCATACAACAGCACTTTAGCTAAACTCACACCAAGGGCTTAAGTGCCAATCTAGATCACACTCTCTGACCAGGTCCTGCTAAGGTTCAATTGCTGTTCTGCTTCCAACTAGGCTTTCACTGAGAACTAAACCTTTGAAACCATACTCTCTGGCTGACTGAAGGCAACTACTCCCTCACTCCTTGCTGAAGGAATCAAAATAGCCACAGGTACATGGCATTATATATTTTTTTCTCTCTCAGCCATAAGCCCTTCTCGTGCACTACTGGGCTGGGTTTCTCTCTTGAGGTGCTATTCTGATTGCCTAACAACCTGTTTGCAAGTTGTACTGGCACTCCAAATATCCAAACCTGCAGAACTTCATCACAGATAGTTAGTATAATTGGGGGAGGGCAGAATTTCACTGTGGTTTCCATTGTTATGCATATATTGTAATGATGGAACAAATGCTACATAAAAAGAAACATGGGAACAAATCCAATAGGTCTATATTGTTTCAGATTACCCAGAAGCTGCTAACACAATTGAGTGAAAAGAACTTAATCTGTGATTGTGACACTTTGGCCCAAATCAAACATGACACTCATGGTAGTGTCTGGCCTTTCACCCCTACAATCCCTCTCTGATACTATTCTCTGAGAACCTTTCCAGCCCATGTTTTTAGGATGAGCAGGGGGCTGCAGTGTGAAGGGAAATTGCACCTTAATGTCTCTTAGATTCTGGTTGTGACATGGAAAAGTTACTTATCTGGGCTACAGATTTCAGAGTGCCCAAATTAATATGGGTTCTGTCCATTCTAGCTAAGGAATTATGGGTGTTTTGGCCCAAAAAATGAACTTCTTAAAGTTCTAGGATAGAAGTAGTAAAGCACCCATTCTCCTATGGATGGGGAAAGTCACTTTAAAAAAATGATCACTTGATTGTAAAAAAGTTTTTAAAAAGAAATTATGTCACACCTAGGTAATGATTAGTCTGGCTCTTGTTTTCTATGACAGAAAGAGCCATTCCTCATTCATTTTTATGTTATTCAGATCTACACAGCCACTATAGTTTGCCAGAGAACAACTGATATGGAGGGTAGAATAGCTGCTGTGGAGGACACTTTGTGGCATTACACTAGTGTGTGACCATACACACCATCTTAGCAGTGGGGGTGTGGCTGGGGGTGGAATACAGATAGCAGTATCCAATGCACAGCATCCAACAGAAACCATAAATGTGAGAAACATGTCTCAAAATGCTGTCAGATGATGTTTTATTATTAATTAGCCTGATGTGTTTCAGGTTGTTAACATTTTAAGGCCTTCTTCAGGCAATCCAAGAAAAAAAAATCTTCAGAAATTTCTGGAGAAAGAGACTGTAATACAATTTCTTGGCAATGGAGAATGAAAGAAAGGAATACTCTGTATTTTATTCTGTTAGAAATGCTATGATGATAGTTATGAGATGCTATTATGAATCCTTCCTAGGATTCTGCCAAAGTTACCTCATAAGCCTCACAAATGTGCCTCTTCTCCAGGAGAAGTGTGCCTTTTCTTACAACCAATCTTGGAAGGAAGAATAGTCTACCTAAACTGAGCCCGTTCAGTCCAATGAAAATCATCTGAATGGTGTGTTTTATTTATTCCTTTATTTTAGCAATCTGTACTGAATTGCCTCCTTTTTTGCTATGTATTTTTGGAGAAAGTTATATATTGATATAGGCTGGGATTTGTGCTCCAGCTTTGGTAGTCTTGAATCCTCAAAATAATAACCTGATAGTAGGGGGTTGTTAGTTGTTAGTAGAGGAATAAATTGTACTGTAAACAAATGGCTCTGTTTGCTGGCTACCCTAGTGATAAGTCAGAACAATAGGGTTGAGTATACAACAACACAATGAAAAGGACCTACACAATTGCTCAACCTGCAGGTTATCCTCACAAGCTTCAGCTGAGTGAATGCTCTATTATTTCTAATGCAGGAGTGATAGGGTACTTTATGTTTCTTGGAACCTGCAGAGAATGAGGGAGCATTGTCAAGAAGAACTGATTTAGCTCCTAGTCTCTTAGCGCAGTACTGTAGAGGAAAAAATATATAAAAGTAGACCAAAGCTCAGAAAATGACCATGAGCAACTTAAAACTTGGCTGTCCTTGTATATGATTTGTTTGCTCCTTTTTTATCATTAATTACATCTTCAATAATGTCATTGATAGTGTTGTTGTTGTTGTTGTTTTAAAAAAAGGTTACAGGTGATAGCGTTGGAGAGGATCATGTTTTTCTTACAATTATGGTAATTTTTCCAAGCCTACAGCTGATATATATACATATATATAAGAGGCTATAGTCAGAATTGCCATTAACCCTGGTTAAATTCCCTGAGGGTGTGGCAGCTCCATATGTGAATGGGTACATATTTTAATACTCATCTTTCAAAACAGATACAATTTTGTTCACATTTTACAGATGAACACTTGTGCATACTTTTTCAAACATACACATTTTTGTAAGTTTTTTTTTAAAAAAAGAAATGTGTCCATTCCATCAAACTAACATACTGTGTGTATGGAATGGATACAAGAATGCATACATTTTTGTGCAAACTTGTGTGTATTTGTTCATCTGTATGTGTTTTGTTTCATTTTGTTTTGCAACCCAAACTTTGATAAAGTACAGATTCAGATATCTAATTGTTTGTATAAAAAATACTATTCAGTAAACTCATACTAAAAAAAAATGAACCAAATGATTTTTTTTTCATCCATTCCTACATCAAATAATTTTTGAGAAATATAATTCAGGACCAGGAATCTGTCCTATATCTGCAACATGAACACAATTTTTTAAAAAAATAAATCGTGAAGTGTCTTCCTCATTTCTCTATCCTTTATTAGTAAAATGACAAACAAAGATGTGTTTAGTAAGCATATTGGCATTCATAAGTTAATTTATACCTGTAGTGAGATAAAATCCCATAGTATAAATTCAAACCACAAATGATAAGAATGCCAGGATGTGTATCAACACAACTCTGTGAATGTTCACTTTATTTATTCAACATACACCAAGGCATTAATATTTCTTCCATATTGTCTTGCATTTTTGGCCAATATTTCTTGCATTTTATCCTCTCTGATCTCACTGCTCCTTTCTCCCCCATCCTTCTTTTTCTGCATCTGAGGAAGTGGGGCCAATGGTCCACGAAGACTCGTGCTATAATAAATGTGCTAGAAGACCCTGTCTTGCAGCAGGGTGCCAGAAGACTTTGTCTTGCAGCAGACTAATGTAGCAGCCCCTCTGAAAATCATTAAAGTGGTAAGAGATAAATGGAAGTTCAAAGAGTTACTTGTATAAGCAACTTTTATTCCACATCCACTCAGAGAAAAGTCATGTATGTAACTCTCTGCCAGGTCACCAGCAGAGTCCCTCTCTATACCACTGTCAGTTTGGCCTCACTCTTTTTCCAACTGTAAAATCACTATTTCTTTTTCTTTATTAAATTTATTTACATTCAAATAGTATCTCAGTTACATACAATAATGTTCCAGTATAACAAAATAAACACACACACACACACACAGGAAAAATAACCACACCAGTCCAAATGTCCAAATGTCTGTTGGTAAATTTCATCCATACATCATTCTTTCAAACTGTTGTTATTGTTGTTAGACAATTTTTCAGGTGGAGAAAAATTGTCTTTCTAGTGATGAAGATCACTCTTTTAGCAGTCAAAAGGGTGCAAAAATCCACTTCTGTTGTTAATTGTCATTTGTTAATTCTATTTGTTAATTTCCAAGAATCAGATACAGAAATCATAAGAACATTCATGTTCCGAATATCAGGGAACTTTCCAAATAGTAAAATAGCTATTTCAGTAAAGACATACACCTCTCCCCTTCTTCTCTGTGAGATTACCCTTTCTCCATCTCTGATTTGTATCTCATTCAAACAAAGGAAGATTATGCCCAGAGATCCTTGCACTGGTAGACATGGCCGTGGCAACAGAGTGCCATCATTGTAGCTACTTCTCTCTTCAGTCAGGTAGTGTCTCAGTCAAAGTGTTTCTGATGTGCTGTAGGAAAAGATGACTGCAATGCTCTCCAAATCATAGGACACATTGAGACAATCTGGAGATACCCTTTGTGGATCAAGAGAGCACTGCAGTTGTCATTTCCTAGCACCCTGATCTACAGTGCCTCAGAAAGCCTTTGGTTCAGGTGCTTCCTGAATTAAAAGGTAGATTTTTCAGATCTCCTTTGGTCACTGATGACTGTAAATGTAAATCCAAAACTTCTTGAGATAATAAGTCTGGCTTACAGTCTTGCAAATATTCAGTAGGCTACCAGTCTATATCTTTTTTCCATCATTTACTGGGCACATTGAGGACAGACAGCTAGAGAGAATTCTTAGGGTCCTGCCACAACTGCTTCTGTCAATATACCCCATGACCAGGAGAATATTGCAGACACTATTTTACAGTGCCCTGATTTGAAGCACATTGGAAATCCTTTGGCTGGGGCGCTACCTGGATGAAAGTTAGGTTTGGGGGGGGGTCATGTTGGTCATTATTGAAAGTAAATATGAATCCCAAAAGTTACAAGTTTATATGTCTGGGTGAACAGGATTCCAGACGTGTTTTCTTCACATTCCATAAGGACCAACTTCTCAAGATGTCAGCTGAGTTCACAGCTTCTTTCAGTCCTCCTATGCTTATTAGGGAAAAGTAATGGTGGAGTGAAAGTTTCCCCTTGAAACTGCAATTCATTCTGAGGGAGGTTGAGCTTTGAGGAGGTAGGTGGTCCCTCACTTGAAGATCCTGTGTGCGAAATGAGGAGAAGTAGCCCATCCCATCCTAGTTAGAATGAGGCCATCACCTCAGGCAACAGATGCTGGAGTGTAAGGAGTGGTAGCAAAGTGTTGCAGGACAGACCTCTATGTGCTCTATGACCTCTCTGGTGACTCCCAAATTAATTTATTGCTCTCTGCTTGTGTGGCTTCAGGTGTGTCAAATAAGATGAGAATGTGATTTGAAGGCAGCAAAATGTCTTGAGCAAGATCTCATCCAAATAGGGCTAAGAAACAGAGTTCTTGTGTTGACCTGGATAATCCTCACCCCCACTCCATGTACTCTAAAAATCTAACCCTTCTTCTTGGTTTCAAAAATGAGTCATCTGTTACAAACAACTCAAATCTTTCTAATATGGGAAAACCACTTCATCTCTGTCATATTGCACAAGCAGCATTTTCTGTTATGAAAGGCCAGTGATTGATCTAACAGAATATGTAAAAAAGAAAATGAGATAATATTTTTCTTAAAGTAGGTTCAGCAACTGTGGTCCTCTAGATCTTTGTGCATCACCTACCAATGGTTCTGATGAGTAGAGATGATAGGACTTCTAAGCCAAGAACATCAGGTGTTGGCATGGATACCTACCCCAGGTATTGAAATTCTCTTAACTATCCTTTATTTTTCCCCATCCCTAATTTCTATGGGGAGCAAATAGAGAAGAACTCCCTGGGCAGGTTGTCTCTGGAAAGATTATGGATATGCAGTTATATTTGATTCTAGCTGTGAAGGTACTGTGCTGGAACTCATATAAAAAACATTTAAAATTAATCCTTTCTCTGGCTTACAAACAAACAAACAAACAAGTCCCAACTTTTTATTACTGTTTGAGACACATATCTGAAGTTGAGTCTGCCTTAGCTTGAAGTGCTTCTATTTCCTGATTCCCCCTACTTATTTGCATATTTATTAATTTATTTTGGGTGGAATTTAATGGGCAGCAATAGATCCTCCACAACACAATTGCACAAAATAGGACACAAAGTATAACAGCCAAAACAAGTAGAGTACAATCTGAGGACTGACTAGTTTGAGCTGTTATCAGGTACAATACATATTGTGCAGAAATCTTGTCCACTGAGTTACAAGAAAGATACTCCCATACTGTGTTTCAGACAATGTCATTACCATAACAAGCAGTTATGCTGATACAGGCTTTGTGCTGATTTTATAACTAGTGGGTTTTTAAAACATAAAAAATAAAGCAGAAATATCTGTGTACTGTGGACTGTGGGTGTATTACTAATGCACTAGCTAATTCTGAACATGAAGCCAACCTATATAACCTATATAAACAATGATAAGAAAATGTCAACAGTAACTTGACTGATAATGAACCTGAGACTGTGTTAGATAGTACCAATTGAAGCAATCAAACAGCTGATGTAATCTGGTGATAAACAACCAATCGCCAAGGTGCCCAGTGTTATTTCATCTCTAGGGAAGAGACTAATTGTTTACATAAGCAGAGTATTATGAGTATCTTTTATATTATTGGATAAGATTGGTCAGTGGATAGACTAGGAAAGATCTAAAGCACACCAAGAGGAGACAGATGGGAGATGACCGAAAGTTCACCTCATATACGCATGTGGCTAATATGCAGCCCATGTGATTATCACTGATAACTATCCAGATCATGCTACTAAAGACAGAACATGCCGTAAAAGAGAATCTGTGCTCTCAAATAGGCTAGATATGCTTTGTATCTGTATTGATGTCCATTATGAATAATAGATGCTGGTTATGTATATTTATAGATGTATAAGATATGTTGCTATAGGTATAGCAAATTCTATGTTTTTTTCCAACAGATGTCTGTTTAGAGATGTATAGTTGCTCAACAGATGAGATGGTATACCTGAGTGAATGGATTATTAAGCTACACTGTGTAAGAAACAAAATGCTTGAAAAGCTAAGGCCTTTATGAAGTATCTGCATAACTCCTTAACAGATAATATGTAATGTAATGAAAGTAATGTCCCTAAACATTGAAATATTTGTGTTTTTCCCTAAAGAGAGTTTATGTATCTATGACTGTACATAATAAATAGCCCAAAAGATTAATAGAGAGCCTGCTCATTCTCTCATATAAATATCTTGAGATTCCAATATGTAAGAATGCTTATGTGGAGTGTTAATGATAACTGTGCCTGTCTAGATTTTACTGTTGATCACAAGGTGATCATAACACGGACCCCAAATAGATACAGATTAGTTAACAAATGGTAAAAGACTCTTAATCCTTTGATCTAAAGAGACAGAGGTGGGGAACCATGACAGTTTCACTATGGCTATTGTAAGATATATATGTATAAAGTATTTGCACATATAGGACATAATACAAACTATAGCCATGCCACTGGAAAAGAAGGATATAGAGAGAGCACTACATGATTTTTTGACAAAGGCAACAGAAAGCCAAAAAAATTGGGGAAGCCAATATGGGAAATCTGTGCACATTGAAATGAATGTGCATTCAAAAAAAAAAAAAAGGCACCAAGGCATCAGTATATTGTTGTAATAATATGGACAGTACTATCCTCAGGTGTTTGAAGATACTGATGGCAACATATCTTTGGTGGGTTCACTGACCTCCCACTAAGTCTGTTTATGGGGACAAAAAAAAAGAAAAAAAAGAAAAAGGTTCCTGCTAGCCAAACTGCCACCACTGAAGCTTACTCTTCTAAAGGGAAAATATGGACAGGTATCAGCACAGCTAGCTTTTGATAAAAAGTTGATTGTCACTGTCTCTACATCTTACCCGTATTATCAGAGGTTGCATGACGTACCATAGGAAAGAGGCCTTCACTCTGACCCAACATTGCTTTTATATTTTCATGTGCTGATGCTTATCCCAAAGATAAAATAACTTTCAGAGGGTATCTAGATGATTTTTTTAATTTAAAAGGCAGCTATAGCTCCATTTCTCAATCAAAGTAAATCATTTTTCCATAACAATAATTTATAATAATTGTTTTCTTGATAATAGGCAAATCAAGTAACAATGAGATTAAAGTTCTACTTTTTTTAAAAAAAAATAATAGTTCATAAAATTAATTTAAATGGAATGATCAAATCAGAAGGCAGAATAAACATCAGAGCCCGTGAAATTAATGAACGTCAGTTTTTGCATTTTGATGTTGCCATATGGACATACTGGCTGCAATCCCATTGGTTATTCCTAACTAGAGTGGACACACTGAACCAATTGTTGAATGGTGAGTCAACACATAAGCAAATGTGACTTTAGCTGAGATTAACAACAAGATTTAGGCAGACTGTGTGTGTGTGTGTGTGTGTGTGTGTGTGTGTGTGTGTGTTAGTCCTACTAACCTTTCCATTGAAACCAAAGATGGAAATCCGTAGTTAGGCAATACATATACATACATGCTTTTAATATTATTTAATTTGTTACATGCTGCTTATCAGCCAAATCTCCGAGTTAACAAAACCTGTAATCAGAACAACATTAACCATACCACATAGTCTGATAGCATGAAAAGAAAAAGAGGAAAAAAAAGAGAAGAGAAAGAAAGAAAAGAAAAGAGGATTAATACAGTGTCAATGGAATCAACAAAAGTAGTGTGAGATACTTCTGGGCACTCCAGACAATACACTTTATGGTATTGTATTAATGTTATGATCCACCTAGTATCTTTATTCCACAGTTCTCTTGGGTATGTGTGTGCGTGTGTGTGTGCGTGTGTGTGTGTGTGTTCAAGAAATGGACTACTACAATTTTGGCTTCACAATTAACTAAACAAAATATCTGAATAAAATGTCAACAATAATAAAGACAGAAGGAAAGGACAAAATGGCCCACATCCACTTCATAATGGTAAGCCAGTATTGTGAATACTAGAAGATAATAAGAAAAAGTTAATACAAAAATTCTGGAACTTATTGGAAGATTTGACAGGAGGGCAGAAGTGGAGGGCTAAAGCACTGAGTTAGTGGGTGGGTGTCTTATGAACCCTGAACTGCCTTAGAAAATGTTTCTCTGAGTTAATCTGAGGTGAGTGGTGAATATATAAAACTTAACCAACTCTGTAGAGTCTCACAGTTCTTCACTACAGTGGATTGACTCCTACACAGTATGTCACAGTGCTACAACAGTACTAGATGCATAAAGTCAGAAATGTCAGCAAAAAATAGCATGTGAACAGTCCTAAAGTTTTCTTTCCATTGCAGATCATCAAGATATGATCTCATCAAAGCTTTTCACTAGGATGCTTTCTGAAAGCAACCCTCTCAGATTGTTTGATAAAAGAGATGAACTGGAGGGGGAGGGGGAGAACCCTCTAGGAAACAAGAGAAATTCTTATCCTCTAGCCCTCCCTCCAACATCCAGATCAAAAGCCATAGTATCAGTCTATAGTCAAAGCAAATCCCAAAATATTTCCTTTTCAGGTACTTCCGTTTGTTTGTGTATAACTGGGATTTTGTGCCTTTTAAATTTAGAGAGGCAACTCTTTAGAATCCATTATTCAGTAGTGTTTCATTCTCATAGTGCATTTTAAATTTGCAGCTATGAGTTATTTGAACTAAAATATTAATCTGAAAGTTATCCTTTCTTCATGTGACCAAGTATTTTAAAATGAGTCATTATAAAATATGAGGTATAATGACATTGATGATATTAAAGTACCAGTGGTCTATGGAGGTGTGAATAATGAAACCCTACATATCCTTCAGATTCTGAAGTCTAAAAATAAAGCATGGCATCCCTTCTTATTGTCTACAACTTTACATGCTTTGAATAGAAACTTTTATGAGAGACTGAGTAGAGGGAGGGAGTGGGAAAGTGTAAAATCAATGAAAATTCTTTAATAAAATTAGTATTTTGTGTCTTTTTTTAAAGAAAGCCTTTAGTTTAAAAATAAAATTGCATACTTACATTCTGGAATGGACCGTCTACGCACGCACACAAACACAGAGTATATACTATGCAGACATGCATTACTATTATCAGTTCAAATCATGATACCTTCTGGGGCTTAGTAACAATATACATCATCGAAAAATAACATTACCTTAATTTTCTTCATTCTTGAATTAGTTACAGTCATACAATAAATCTGTGATTAAAAATGATGGGGTTCAGATAGCACTCTCACACTCACCCAAAGAATTCTGAGGGGTTCATGGAGACACAAAGGTTGGCATTGTCTTGCTGTGAAGAGATATCTATGCCAGGTACACCCTTGACCAGCTGCACGCCTGGTCTGTGTGATAGGGGATTTATATGTATGTGGAGCTCTTTCATTCAAGGAAGGATTCTTAGGTAAATGAGGATCCCTTGTTACGTGGACAACTTCTCTGCCCCTTCATCAACACATACGTAGGGACACTTTGTTGCACACACTGCTGTTGGGTTGTGTGAACTTGATTTTGATCCACCAAGTGTATCAGGAACTGGGAGCAGGCCTACCTAATGTGTCTCTATCTCCTCCTTTACTATTCAGGGTCCCTGTCATGATTAGCCCAGAATCCTCCCTATTCAAGAGGTGGAATATACAATAAATAGTATTTGCATAGGGGCTTCCTTGCTTGGGCCAAATTTGAGAAACCTTGATAATAACAGTAACCTGACTCCTCCTCTCAGCATCTGGGGAGAGGTGCCTGTAGATGCCAAATATTGATAGAATCATTGGTTCTCTAAAAATAATGCCAAGTGACCTGCTGCTCTCTCTCAGGCCATTTCCACACTACACTGTTTTAGTGCTATTATTCCACTTTCAATATCCTGTGGAATTCTGGGGTTTGTAGTTTACTAAAGTCAAAGAGCTCTCTGGCTGAGAATTCTAAATGCCCCTCCCTAAACTGGAAATCTCAGGATTCCATAGGATGTTGGTGGAATAATAGCACTATAACAGTATAGTGTGGAAATGACCTCAATATTGTCCTTCTGATTAGTAATAACACATATTTCATTAAACACAGCTTGCCAAAAATGTTGAATCAGGGGACACACACACCACATAGGCATGTAAGATCCTGGGTTTTTCTGGCTTCTCCAGAATTTTGACCTTAAATTCTTTGAAATTCAGCTTAACTGCACTGGGGCATAATATCACCTGTGAATGAGAATACATATTTTAATACCCCATTTTAATACCCCATGACAAGTATGAGTAGATTTGATCAGTGAGTCATAAATTTTAGATGTTAAGCCTTGAACAGTGTTTGTTCATAGAATAATATGCTCTTTAATGGGGGTTAGTGCTCTTGTACCACATTCTACATGAAAAGCTAATTGGCTTTCCCCCCCCTAGTGTCAAAATACTGTAAGAATACAAAATAGGGTATTGTAAATACAATAGATAATAGTGTTAGAAATACCATGCCATTGGAAAGATGCTATGAATTTGTCTTCTTCTAGCTGGAAAACAGAGACTCTGGTCACTATCCCTCAGGGAAAAGCTGAACATGGAAGTCCATGGAAGTTAAAAAAAAAAAAAAGTAATCAGTATTTATTCTGTGCAATATGGACAGCACTTATCAATCATTGTAACTGTAATAGTAGACAGTATTCTGTAATTTATGGAAAGATTTATGGAAAGATTTACTTACTAGTATTGTAATTAATCTGAGTGACATTGGAAGGTGTTGTGTTCTGTTTGTTTCTTGCTGTGTTGATTTTATACATCTTTGTTGTTGTTTTTTTCACTTTTTTTTAAAAAAAAATGCCAAATAGTCAAATTGAAGTAAGTTAAAGATAGAGGTTACTGAATCTCTGTAAATCCAAGGATCCTTTTGCTATCAATATTGGGTGAGATTCTGCGTCATGGAGATTTAGCATAAAAGTTCTTCAGTGGCACTATGCTATGTCTCTCCCATTACCCCCTCCAAGATTTACCTTTTAGCCGTTGCAGCCACATCCTTTACAGCCATTTAGTGGTCAATGTAGAGTGAGGAACATTGGAGAAGAATTTGGCTATATTCCCATGGCCAGATATAAAACAGTGATATTATCTGTTGAGACCTCTGGGTCCTCCTTTGTTCTTGGAAGATGATGACAGCATTCTATACTTGGCTATAGGGACAAAGCTAGATGATTCTCTGTTGCCCCTGCTTTTCACTAGCCACTGAATTGCCATCAACTGAGGGCTACAGCAACTGAAAGCTAAGTTCTGGGGGGATTCAGTTGTCACAACAACCAGAAGACTCTTGAGGGCATTAAGTTGAAGTTGTCTATCCCAGGTCATTAACAGCATGCCAGTCATGGCCACTAGCATGACAAAAGAGTTAATAAACCACACATCAGATTTCACATTCAGTTAAATATGGCATGTATAACATTGTGCATGAAGCTCTGAGAAACACAACCAAAGACATGAAATAAAGTAATGCAGAGAAATGTTATGAAAATTTCTGCATATTTAAGCACACTTGAATCCACATTGCCTTAACAACCTATGTGGACATCTTTACTGTAAGTGATTTTCTGGGGATCACTGGGCCATCCATGCTGGTTCATAGCTGACACACTAATGTGCAGAAACTAACCATCACAATATAATGGAATTTTTCAATCCATGCAAAACTTCAAAAAGTACACTTTTTTCCTCCTAGTCATACCTTCCAGATAAAGGCAGGCAAGTATTTCCCTCCAAAGCCTTATGTGTCATGTCAGGTGATATGTTGCAGTCCACCAGACTTCTGATACAGCCTCAGGAAGCTGGCAAAACCAATTTTAGCTGAGATGAAATGAAAAGAAGATGGCATCTTCAAGGTGCAACAAACTTCTTAAGATCTGATTGTCAGAACAAGGAGCACAATTCACCACCCCCACCACCCCCACCACAAAATTTACATGGTTTAAGGCGAAGAGCATTGCCAAGGGGTTAATGAAGAACATGGGGAGGAAAAAAGTCAAAGTTATTATGAGGAAATCATTAATATATATTTGGAATTCTAATGACTGAGGAGATGCAGACATTGCAATATTGCTAAAAAGCAGATTGCTCTACCAAGGTAATTTCACATCCTCTTGGTGCAAGATGTGCTTGTAAAAAATTGTAGAACAACAGCAACAAAAAAAGTGAATAAAATACATGGCTTGTGACTGAAAAGCTCTAAACCCTCCTCTGCTGACAGAGCAATGGTACTTTGGACCACTGAGTCCCATAAAAAAATAAGGATGCAGGTTTGAAAGAGACAATCATAAAACCCTCAGATTATGAAGAAAATTAATGGCCTATTTTCCAATAAAGCTTCCATTTTATAAATAAACTTCCTATGGTACTCAAAACAGTTTCTTCATAGTAAATAAGCCATTTGATCTTATTTTTGCAGTACCTGAAGTTGTTTCTTCTGTTTTAGAATATTGTGCTCTTCAGCAAAAGGCCTTGTTACTTATTTATTTAATCTTTGGACTTGTTAAATCACACCCATTACTTTTGGGATTGAGGTAGCTGGCTGGCTTACACTTCCCATTATAAATGTTAACATATTGTGTATATTGGCGACACCTATGTCTCCACAGCTGTGATTGAGGTATGCTTATATGTGCTACCAAGTGTAAAGACTAGTCATTAGTCTTCCACTCCTTGAACCAAGCAATTCATTTGCACAGAGGGCGGCTTTCACACTGCACAGTTGCCGCACTATGATTCTACTTTAACTGTCATGGCTTCAAGCACCCCATGGAGTCCTGGGGTTTGTAGTTTAGTAAAACTCTAGAAGTTTCTTGCTGAGTATTCTAAATGCTTCTCTCTGAACTACAGTTCCCATGATGCCACAACAATTAAAAGACCCTGAGAGCTAGGTGTACTTTGTCATGTAAAATCTGAAATATTATTGGTGGTGGGAAGTTGGAATTGAGTAACAGAATCAGAATATATTATATAAATGAGTGAATGCTGGCACTTAGCTGAATGTGTGAACTATGCACAATTTTCACCCTTTCTTTTCTTTGTGAGAGAACTAACATGACTGAGGTATAAACATAACCATCCCTTTACATATCTAGGCTATGATGGGGTGGGAGGCATAACTAAAGCTGTGGTACAAACGAATGTATGCATAGGGAATTTCTGTAAGTACAAATTAATTAAATAATCAATCAATCAATCAATTTATATATATATATATATATTCTAGCCAGCCTTTCCTCTCCTTAAAATTCAAGGTGACTAACAGTAACAAAGTACAAACTGAAGACAAAAGATTGATTGAAAATATAGCATTAAAACAAAGAAACAATTGCAAAGCAATCTGTGGCCCAATCTCCCTATTCAGATGGCAAATATGTTCCAATAATGTAACAGTATTACATAGGTTCTGTTTAGATGTTTGGCTGGCTGGTTCATCTCCTTGAATGTGGAAACCATGTGGCCCCTCCATGGTTGCTGAGCTGATACTCCCATCATCTCTAGCCAGCACAGCCAATGGTGAGGAGCACTGGGAGTTTTAGCCTAACAATATCTGGACAGCTGACTGATCTCCACTTCTATTTTTGGAAGTCTACAGGGGTTCACAATATGGTTATAATTAAGGGAAGTTAGAGAATGGACTGTTCTCTGCTTCTGTACAGAACATGGAGAAAACAGGCTCAGAACCTTCTAATTACCATCCCCATGTACACTGTTCATTATCTGGACAGGGTTAATTCTGAACATATATCCATACTGCTTAGTTGCCCTACCTCTGGCTTTGCACAGATAAGGATAACCCATTCTTGCTTTGAGCTTTCTAAATACAGCAGAATGCCCTAGGAGACCTGGAGTGAGTTGGCTGCCTTTGTAAAATCTGAAAAAAGAAGAGAGAGTCAAGGACAGTTTGAAAATTCATTTAATAAAAGGATAATAAAAGGCTACAGAATTAGAAAGGGCATTTTAGATCGAGTGAACTGAACTGGAGGAGGAAAGAAAGAAAAACGTTGCAGCATTTGTACTTCAGAAAGATGAATGCTGCCGGTTATAAAGTCAAGAGGGTTAAATACTTAGAGCAAATGTCTTGTCCTTGCTATTTTGTGAAGAAAATATATGAACCTCACTCTTCTTCCTAAACTGACTTTATTGGGAGCTAAGATTGGGGTTTTGTTGCAAATAAAAGATAATTTTCTTTCACCGGGTGGGATCATCTAGAGTGAAAGATCAATTCCCCATTCACACAGTTGAACCAGGGAATGTGGATTTACAGCATGGCTGAGAACTAAAGTTTTAAAATGACACAGACCACACAGATTTGGAGCATCTCCGTTCACACAATTTTAATAATTTTGGGTTGGGGTAGACAAGATGAAGAAAGAGGTGAGAATTTCAGTTCAGTTTTTTAAAAAAATAAATATCTGCCAAAAATCTCAAATCCTTTTCTAGTCAGGATAGAAAGGATGCAAGATTTTTCAAATTTGTATAATCTGGTATTTAGAGAGCTTCCATCAGTCAGTTCTATACACTTTCGGAGGAAGGAGGCAGAAGGACAAGTTTGCATATAGTAACATGGCACTTCAAGCATCACCCAATGAAACTAAATTTGATCCAGCCATTAAATTTTACATCCAGAAAGCTGACTCCTTATTATAGATTGTTATCCAAAACATGATGGCTGAGCTTCATTTATCACTCATCATGAAGTTTAGTTACTATCATAATAAACTAGAAAGAATAGCAAGTCTTTACAAATATTTTGGCTCTTTAATAGGCAATGTCTTCAATTTTTGGAAAACGGAAAGTCTTGTTTATTTATATTCATCAATAATGGGGGGAAATTCTATGCAGATTTTAAGTGAATAATCAATGAAACAAAAAATTTTTTTTTTCTCAGATTTGCCGTGTTTTCCCCAATAGTCAGATTCACTGATAATATAATCCCTGCTATGTAAATATGGGTGAAATAAACAGCTCTCTCTCTCTCTCCCCCGCTCAATTCTTTTTTTAAGTCCACAGGCTTAGAAATAACAAAAACAACAACATTTCATTCACCTTCTCTCTATACCTGGGAACAAACATTATGAACCCAAAGGGGTATTGGCTCATGGTTCTTAAACAGAAACTTCCCATGAGGGACGATGCTGGCAGGAAATATTCAAAAAACGTTTTGTGATATGGCATGTGAGTCTACACTGAAAGGATGATGCACAGCCTCCTTATATTTTTCTTTTCCTATTTTATTCCATATAGTACACAGAAAAAGAAAAAGCAGTTATGAGGAAACCTCTCAAAAAGGATAGGTTTATGGCTATGCCTCAAAGCTTGTCTTCAAATACAAGGGATTATTCTTCATCAAGTTTTTTTTTTTAATAATCTTGTCAGATGTGAATGTTTTTGTTAGATTTACTCATTATCCATATAACTGTCTAATCTTCATTGTGAATCGCTACTAATCTCGTGGCCTCAATTATTTCCTGTGGTAAAGAGTGCAAGGGTTAATTATGCAATGTGTAAAGAAGTGTTTTGGCTTATCAGAATGAAATTTTCTCCTCTTTCTCAGAAACACTACAGATCATTTCCAGTGAAATGGTTCCTCCACAACATTCCTCCAGCAATTCTTTAATGATTCCCAACGAATAATGAAGATTATTGGACAAAGGTGGTTGCAGTTCTAAGTGTTGCAGAGACTAATGTGTTCCACTTCCCTCACTCTTTCTGGCTGCCATGTGTCATGCATAAAAATTGTGCTGACCTTTAGTGTTGTAGTGAATGACATATTGCTAGCATATATTTAACAAAGATGGTTAGAAAACTGGTGAAATCCCATTGGCACCATATTAGATTGTGGAAGAATCAGATTTAAAGGCGTAGTAATGTTAATTGCAACTGGGCACTATCAGCCAGAGGTGCAGCTTGTGATTTAGGAACAGAAGAAAAACCATAGAAAAATTTCACACTAAAAGTGCAAAATATCTAGCAAATTAGGAAAGAAATGGAAAGAAAGACCAGATGTACACTTCTTTGTGACAAGGAAATCTGTCTCAGAGAGATAAAATTAGATAGAAAAGGGTTAATGTGTTTAGTTAATTGCCAATAAACTAAAGAAAAAACTAATTCAATCACATATGTATCAGAAGAAAGTCTAACTCTTAAATTATATTGAATTGTCATTTGAATTTATATTAAATGTCTGCACCCCAGATCTTACCAGAGCGAAGATAAAATATGCCATCCAAGATATTATTAATCTCCTTGTTTCCTTTTTGAATTTAAAAGAGAAAGAAACTGCTGCATTAAATTTTTGAAAAATTCATATTTCATCCACCTACCAAACAAACAAACAAACAAACAAATAACTCTTTTCTTTCCTCCCATTTCCTCCTTGTCATTTCATCTTTTTTATCTTTCCTTTTCTTATAATATGTTGATTCCCATATGGATCCTAGCAAAAGTACCAAGATGTAAGAACTTCCAAATTCAATTTCCTTGGACAGATGAGGGATATCTGTGTACAATCCAGTACAGAATACAATAGATCCTCACATGGACAACAAATACCACCAGGCCTACCCAGTCTACGTTTAATTATGGTGTGGTTTAATTATGACACATTTATATTGAATGGTTTTATGTTTTAGTGTATTTTAATCGTAATGTGTTTTCAATTGGTATGCTGGTTTTAATTGTATTGCTGGTTTTAATTGTATTTTAACCTTTGTTGTACCCCATCTCAAGCTTTGAGGAGAGGTGAGTAACAAAATAAAATTATTATTATTGTTGTTGTTATTGTTATTATTGTTGTTGTTGTTATACCATCCTACAAACTACCTTTACTACTTTTTCACGTAAACTCTTTTAATCTTGGAATTTTTCATGAGCAAACATTAATGGATTCCTATACTCATTTGAATCTATGAAACTATGATACAAGTGATAAATAGGCACGTGTGTGTGCATGATTTTTAACTTGGTCTGTACCATTTTTCAAATCTTACATGGAACAGGTTGTATTTGCTATTATTATTACACTAAAATCCTTCTAATATTGTTTTGTGGTAGAAAGATCTTTCATGAACAGTACTAATTTGGTTAGTCATTTACTATTTGCCTTATAACCGATCTTTTCTGCAGTGAGCTTGAGGTGGCACATAGTACATGGCTCTTCTTCTTCTTGTTTTGTCCTCAGAAAAAGAGTTTTATGCTCCTGTGAGGTTGATCAAGCAGAGAGATAATCCTAAGCAACCAAATGAATTCCATGGCTCTCTAGCGATTAAAACCTAGATATTGCAAGTCATAGTCCAAACC
The DNA here is from genome assembly GCA_948472985.1 of Iguana delicatissima. Taxonomy (NCBI): domain Eukaryota; kingdom Metazoa; phylum Chordata; class Lepidosauria; order Squamata; family Iguanidae; genus Iguana; species Iguana delicatissima. The sequence continues at coordinate 170,973 of CAOKZL010001764.1, read as the reverse complement.
TCTAAATACATTTTTTAAATACAATACAATACAACACAACATACACATTTCAAAATGAAGTTCTTTTGTATGTTTCAATAGATCATGTTTGTCATGATTCCCTCTTTTTATTGTAATTTTGCAATCAAATTAAACAGACTTTTTGCCTTGGGCTAAGGAATGTTTGAATGTGCAAAACCCCCTCATATCCCATTTGTGATTAACATAATGCCTGACAAATTAAGCCGCAATCTCCTGTATGACTTTCGAGTGAGTACTGAAATGCACCTATCTAATCAAGCCCCTCTTTGTGCAGAAGATACTTGCTCTCTTTTGCTACTCAAGAAATTAGTCCACCCCTTTTTTAAAGATAAGTGGTTCTGCGCCTTGGAAAGCGTTGCAGTAAAAAAAAAAAAAAAAATGTGATTTTTCCTTACCGGGGACCCCCTGTAAATATAAGTTGTTGCTAGGATTCCCCAAGACTTAATTCAAGATTTAAATATTTAAATCAATACATGTAGAGTTAAATATGTAAATGTTTAAATTTAGAGTTAAATATTTAAATTTTATTTATTTATTTATTTATTCATTCACGGCTTAGAGAGATTAGGGTTCAAATTCCCACTCAAACACTGGATGACCTTGGGCAAGTCACAATCTCTCAGCCTTAGAGGAAGGCAAAGGCAAACCTGCTCTGAACTAATCTGCCAGAATAAAACCCAGTGATAAGTTCACCTCAAGGTTGTCATAAGTCAGAATGGGCCGGTCCCTTCCTGAACTGCAACCCCCAGGATTCCATAGGATGTTGAAAGTGGAATGATAGCACTATAACAGTCTAGTGCGGAAATGGCTGAAGGCACACAATAACAAAGTGTTGTTGACAGAGGGAGTGTCTTTGTAGCCATCATTTCTTTCCTCTTTGAAAACTGACTTACGGCAGCCCTAAGGGGAACCTATCATTTTCTTGACAAGATTAATTACCTTTGTCTTTCTCTGGGGCTGAGAAAATGTGATTTGCCTGAGGTCACCCGGTAGGTTTCCATGGCTGAGTGGAGATTCAGACCCTTGGCTCCAGAGTCATAGTTTGAGCCCATGCAAACACCTGCAACCATGCTTCTTCATCAGGGACATTGGAGAAGGGTGTGTGTGCAGTTACCAAAAATGCTGCCTTGTTTGCAAACAAGGGAATAGTTTGGATGCATATGCATGAATGCCTCTGTTTCCCTTTCATACCAAACAGGGAGTGTGGGCACAGAGGAAATGGCGAAAGGTGTGTGCATGTGCTCCAACTGCTCCCTTGTTTGCAAATGAGAGAACACTTTGGGCATACCCACATACCCTTTTGTCAGGGACATGGCAGTGGGGAGTGTGGGCATAGAGGGACATGCAGAAGGCATTTGTGAACATCCCAACTGCTCTTTCATTTGCAAATAAGAGAGCAGTTTGGACACATGTGCACAACTGCCTCTGGATCTCTTTCCTCAGAGACATGGCAGCAGGGGAGTGGGCACAGAGAAACACATTGGAAGGCATATGTGGATATCCTAACTACTCCCTCATTTGCAAATAAGAGAGCAGTCTGTGTGCATGCACATCCCCCCTCCGCTGCCACCCCCTCTGAAGGCTTTGTGGACCCATTATAAAGAACCACTGTTTTAGATTATAATTGGGCTTCTATTAATAAATCTTTGGGGGTTTTTGTGTTGTTTGATTTGGTTTGAGACAGTTTCTGCAAAATTCTAGTGAGTGTAACTTCTTATCCAGACTTTTGTATACTCCTTAGAAATAGTCTGACAGGACTCAACCCTGCTCACCATGCTCTAGGAACGTCTAGTTTGGGCTCCTGCCTTTGCACCTTCATATCCTGTCCCTTTTATCTGCCTGTCAGAGATTTATTGTAGAGCCAGAATATTGCCTTTTAGTGTCTAAACTTTTACTACATCACACGTTAAATGATATCCACTTGTTCTTCCTGCAATGTATTTTGGAAATATCATGAGGAAAAGAAGGAAATACAGAAATAAAATTGCTACATTTGCAGTCTTTATCAACCCTTCAGATTTACCCCTCTAACAATATCTAGTTTCCATTGCTTCCTCTCTTTTTTCCTGTATACAGAAGCATCACTATGCAGCTTGCCCACTGCAGTCTTCTTTCTCATTCACTGCCAGGAAGGGAGCAGTTTGGGAGCAACCTCCAATAATTAGCCTTATAGTTTACCTTTTACTTTGTTAATAAAGCTGCACCCACTCCCTAAAAAAAAAAAAAAAGTGTTTGTTTCATCCCTGTTTCTCCCTTCTGGGCATTTTAGAAAGACATTTTGCTATTTATAGCAATGCTCTCATTAGTTATGTATGGTCGTAAAAGCCTTATTCTCTGAACTTGGAAAAACTTGGCTTCAAACATTCATAGAGATAGCCCCATGTCCTGACCAAGCATGATTGCATGGTCAGTATGCTTTTGAATGAAAAATATTGAATTAATTTGTACATGACAGACATACGATCTACAGCAACTGTATTTCTCCCTTTTATTAACATTTGTGTCTCCTTTATGTGATACTACTATTAAGAAAGTTATTCTTGCAATTATAATGGTGCTTTGTTGTTTTTCTTTACAGTTTATCTTTGTACTGTGATTGTAACGTGTAACCCTAATAAAAATCAGTAGGAAAAAACAAACTTAAAATATACAACAACATACATTGGTAGGCTTCACATTCTCCTGAACAAGATACAAACACTTAGGTTGGATGGAACTACATTTAATAATCATGTGGTTTTCTGGAAGGGCCCAGTAAATATATGTATGAGTCTGTGTGTGTGTGTGTGTGTGTATGTACAAACACACACACACACACACATCTAAATCATATTCCAAATGTATTTCATTTGTGCTAGCCATAGAAAAACAGAAAGGCAGTTGTATTAGCTGTGTATATCCTTTCACATTTCCTACAGTGTTGGCTTTTTCGCACGTTGAAAGGTAAGACATGTCATTACCAATGTCATCAAGAGTCATAGCAACGTGACACATCTTACTGACAAACCCTAGCTCCACACTGAGTACTTAAGGGTGATGAATGCAGTTACTTTACCTGAGGAAGCAGAAAAGAAGTCAGTACAAGTCAGTAGATATGTCAAGCTTGCCTACAGAACCAGATGATGATAAAACAGCATCTATATTCTGTGCAGGTTATCTCACAACAACTATACTTAATAATTGCTTGAATCAGCCTTTAGTATTGGGCTTTTTCAGTTTAAATATTCTTAAGGAGAAGAGGCATGGAACAAATATATAGGAGTGGTGTAGAAAATCACCTTAGAATTGAAGATTTTATTTTTTTCCCTTTCCTCAGATCACTTTGCCCCCCCATCCTGAATTTATCCACATTTAACGGGCACCCTACAAAACTGGAACATGAACACACTGTAGATGCCGACAGAGAGAGAAAAAGAGAGAGAGAAAAGAATGGCATATGTTCTCTTAACTTACATACTTTTTGATTGCTATGAGTGACTTGAAATTAAAATATTACATAATATTGTAAACCTTGACAGCATCAACTGCATATATTTCTTTGTGACATGTGTAAAAGAATACACAGTTCCATGCTGAAGCTTCATATGTTTTAATATTTCCTACTTAGAGAGATTAGGATAGGCAAGTACATTTCTGATCTATGTTCTTTTGAATTCCATTCTATCCTCTTGCAGCATTAATTTGCAAAATGCAACAATTCACTGTTATTGTCTCTTAACAAATGTAACAAAACACATATTTTAATAATTTCCATTATTAGAAATTGCATCCCAACATTCATAGGATTGTCAGATCCAAGTGACAGGTAAGGTCCAGTCCAAGATTTGTGCAACAGGTAATTTCATATGAATAGACTGCCATGATTTCATCAATACCCGTGCAGAGTTGTATGACACAGTGGATGCAGTGCCATGATTTTATCAATATCCATGTAGAGTCTTGTGTCACAGTGATCAAGCTTCAAACAACACAGATCATACACAGACCAACAGAACTTTTGTTGTTTCAGACACTTGGGAGTGGCCGGTGTCAGAAACTACACAGGGATAGTTAGCCTCTGTCCTTGTCTCTGGCCTACATTTATTTTAGAAAAGGCAGCTGTAGTAACATTTCTCTCTTAATAACATGTTGAATATTTGTAATAAATCTGATCAACGGGATTATTAAAAGAAAATGCAAAACATTGGATAAGTAGTCACTGACCTCAGAGACCTGTATTTGAGAAATGAAATAGAAACAAAACTAAAACCAAATTAATAGTTTTGCCAGGGGGAACTGTATTTATGCACTTTATTGTGGAGATCCTTGACGTTTTAATTGTACACTAATTTATCACACATTATTAGACTATAGTGAGGCCCTTTTCTTGATGTCATAGTCTTTATCTTTAGGATTTTTTATTTATTTGAAAGATGGATGGGACAATATAAAATGACTTGCTTTCTGTAAATAACTAGATCTCATAACTGTAAATAACTGTAGCTACTTAGCTTCATAGCTACTTTAGCTACTCTAGTAGCTAAATAACTGTAACTACTAAAAAGAAGCTACTTTTTGTGAGCCCATTCCAAAACCAGGCCCAAAAATATTGCCAACACTCGTACACAAACCTGCCATATATTAAATCAGGTCATTTATCCAATGTTGCATTCACTGCCTTGCTACAGCAATCCATAGCTTTAGGGAAAAAAATAGATTTTTATGAGATCTAACTGAAGATGCCAAGGTTTAAATATGAAGCCTTCTACATGTGAAACATGTGCTTTTTATTACACTATATTGCATCATCAGCATCAATAATGGGGCCAAAATAACTCAGTTTCTGATCCCTTAAATCTCCTTGAACCCCTTCTTGTTCACCAGAATGTGTCTGGCAGCCATGACAGTTGTTGAAACCATTATGAGACAGGCAAGGTCTTTATAGAGGTTGAGATTCTGTGTTGTTGTGTTCCTTCAAGCCATATCCAACTTATCGCTACCCTATGATGAACCTATAATGGGATTTTTCTTGACAAGATTTGTTCAGAGGGGGTTTGTCTTTGCTTTCCGCTGTGACTGGGAGAATGTGACTTGCCCAAAGTCACTCAGTGGGTTTCCATGGCCAAGCAGGAATTCCAACCCAGTTCTCTATAGTCTAACACTCAAACCACTACAACTTGCTGCCCACAGCATGCCATACTAGAGGACTTATTTGCTGACACACACACACACACATACACACAATTCCAAAAGTCTAGCCCTTTGAATAACTCAGGCATACAGTCCACTTTCTACAGGAAATCTAACCTGAAGTGACAAAGTCCAAGAATGACTGCACAACATGATAACTCGATACATATGATATTATACTTTCATTTATAAGATAATATTCTGCAGATTTTTGAAGTAATATTAATATTAATTTACAAAATAAATATTGTTTGGTTCACTAATAATTTCCCACTAAGGAGACTATAATGTAAGTGGAAATATGACTCCCAAACCTTTAATGGACAGTATGAAGCTGAAGTTATAGAAGCTGGCACTCTTATAGGAACGACTTTTCAAAATTTCATGCAAAGCTGCAGCTGGTAAAATGCACATTTGAACATTTACAACTATTTCTATGAAGAATTTACAATTATTTTTATGACAAATTTTTAATTCACATTCTCCCAAACTGTTTAGATCCATCTTTCTTATTTTCATTTTACAGAAATCTTTTAAAAAATTAATCTTCATTATGTAATACCAACACAAAATATAGATACACAAAGGAAGTTGCTTTATGTCAGATTATTTGTCTAGGACTCTTGTCTTGTCTATTCTGAATGTCAGGGGCTTCTCATTGTCTCAGCTGGAGCTCCCTTTTATTGGCTGTACATGACTCATTTAGCCAGAAATACTTGAATCTGAAACTGAGCTCATCTGAAGCATGTGCTCTGTCCCTGAGCTGTGATGCTTAGCACAGAGTGCACATTTGTGAAGGCACAGCAACTAGTCTTGGCTGTCTCTTGAATTTACTATTATGATGTATGTGTCTCCAAACATGTGTCTGTTTATTAAAGCTTACCTAAAAATTTATTAGATGCATGCATTATAAACTGAATTTGCAATCAATGAGTCTGAGTATGGCAAAGGTAGGAAGTGAAGTTGGGAACTTAATTTTCTAAATACATGAAAACAGACATAAGAAGACCATTTATCATAAAATTTTAATGCATGTAATCATCTCACCACATTAATCCCCTTTTGTTTTCCGATAGTAATTATTAAGGTCTTGGATTAGAACTCCACAAACTACTGATATTTCTCAAAATGCAAAGACATACAGAATTCCTGAACATTTATATACTGCTATTAAAGTTAGTGAGTGGGAAAAAAAGAGAGAGAAAGAGGGAGGGAGAAATACTGGGTAATTTATTGCAAAGCGACAGAGTCTGGAAGAGGCAATAAGCAAAGTGAATGATTCATTTGCAAGTTTACAGTAAAGCATCTACTTTGCAGCTGTTGTGCTGTGCTGTTTGGAGCTGATAGTGACTTAATGTATTATCAATACTGAATGCTGAGATATAGGGATCAGTCATCTGAAACAGAACAGATCTGTTGTGATCAATGGGAATGCCATTGATCATTGTAAACAGGGAGATACATTATGCTTAGTGCTGGGCCATTCTAGATGAGAGTTACTCTAACACTCAACCATACCTCATCATTAAAAGACAGATTAGCTTAATAGAAAATATATTAACCATTCCACAGAGAGGGCCTGTTCAACTCCCTCAGTACTGTAAGAGCTAATGTGAAATAAGAGAGTGAATGCACAAGAGGCAGACCTGGATAATATTTTCTATCTGAGTTATAGAAGAATATGTATAACCTTGAAATGTCTTCAATGGAAGATATATATGTGTGTATTACTGTAGCACATGACATTTATTGCTGTGCCTATTTTGCAGCTAATGATTTCTTTCTCTGGGTGCTGCATTTTTTACAAAATTAAAACGCACGGAATGATTGACTCTTTAACAGAGAGTCACCTGCCATCAAATAGCTTAATGGTCACTTGGGCCCAATAATACATTAAACCACACATCCACACGTTTTCCTTGTCAGTGCACTAGCATACACTATAAATAACATTACGTGGTTCACTCTTGTATACTTAAGCAGTCTATCTAAACCAGAAAGCCAGCTTAAGACGAATGAGGTTTCATCAAAAGATGATTGCCAGCATTGGGAATTTATAACAGTACACTGTCTGGCTATGTTAAACACCACATCTCTCAGTCTCTCAAACAAAAACTCTTTGAGTTTCAGAAATTAATCAGCCTGAAAGCCAAATGAATCCTCTCGCTCAGATTCCTCCCATGTTGAAGATCCTCAGTTTGGTTCAAGTCAGATTTTCATTTAACGGTTTAAACAAATAAAAGAAAGAGGTGTTCCAGACAATAGGTATCACTCATTTCTTTGACAAATTTAATTCCTAAAATGAATAAAAGGCTTTAGTTCTGAAGCTTTGCAAACCTGTACTGTCACTGTATAGTCTTCTAGAGGTTGGATGGAATTAAAAAAGAGAGAATGATAGAGAGGAGAAGGAGGAGGACAGATATTTATTTATTTATTTATAAATAATGGCAAAATGTCCACTGTGACATATGATTATTGTTTTGTTATCAATATATTTCATTAATTTTATAACACTTCTTAGCCAAGTATCAAAACTAGAAATATGTGTCAAATATAATAAACATTAATTTTGAGACTGGAATCCTGTTGGTCAGTTCGGCTGGAGCAGATCAGTTGAACTAATTGTTGATCAATAAGTCAACATCTAAGTTAATCCAATTGATTCCATGGCACTACTCTAGTTGAGACTAAGAATAGGATTTACGCTATTATTTCTTTCAGCAGCAGTCCACCATTTGCAAAATGTTTACATTTTCTTTCTAAATGATATCTCTTGTAAATCTGTTAACCTGAAATGGATCTGCAGTATTATTTGCTTTGAACAACAATAAAGGACATATAAGTGCGCTTCTGTCCTCCTGTTGAAGTGAAACTCAATCATCTGAGTTGCATATTTTTCTAGTTAGGATTTGTTTAGATCAATTTTTGGCCTTATAATTAACATTAAGCTTCATATAATTTGTTCAAATTGACCAAAAGCTGTTGCTTTTTCCTTTGCACTTACTTCCACCACAAAATTGCTTCTTTCCTTCTACTTCAGATTCTTGAATTTGTTGGGAGGACATGCTTAAAAACTAAAGGAAGGAAGGAGAAGGAAGGAAGGGAGATTACTGAATTGAGAAGCTGAAATATACAGAATGTTACCCTCAGAGTTTGATCCGATATTTATATCAGGAGGGAACCTGTTTCATAATGGAGCTTGTAACATGTGTTGAACTGCACATGGAACATTGCTTGAAAATCTTTAAAAGTTTTATTCGATCATGTTCTATCACTATTCAATACCATTTCTTCAATCCAGATATCAAGTTATACGAATTTATAAAGTTTCATGAATCCAAGTGCTTAAAGATCTATTCTCAATAATAAGATTATTCAATGATGGACCTTTTCACATTCACTGGATTTATAAAACAAAATATCCACTTTGTTAAAAAAAAATGTCTTTCATGTAATATCTGATTACGCTGACTGTGCTCTCCTCTAGTTCCTAAAAGACAGATTGCTAATCTCCAGATTTTGGGAATGTTGCATGCGGACTACAGATTGTAGAATTTCCCAAGTGGCCCTATTGACTGGAGCATTCCAAGGCTCGTAGGTGTGTGTGTGTGGGGAGAGATTTTTCTATATGACAGTAATTCCCAGCTGCTTTAAAAAGATAAAAAACAATGCTGGCAGTATACCTAGCTTCATGTTATCAAATTAATGCCAATAGCAAGCATGGCTATTTATCTTTAATGCGGCCGTGCGTTCCCACAGGCCACACTTCTTGAGGGCCATTCACCTGACCTAGGACGAGTCTAGGTGATTATCAGTGGGCAAAACTGGAACTTTTTGTTTCCTTTGCTAAACAGACCGCCAGAAGACAGAAATTCTTAGATATACTTTGCTATCAGGTTTGCTGACACTCACTAGTTTCATTCAGCTTTACATCTCCATTATACATGGCTACATCCAAGTTAATGTTCATGACAGCATTAAGTGCAGTACAGACCAGAGGTAAAAAAAAAAAAAAAAAAAGGGTTTAGAGAGCAATTTTAAGTACACTAAGACATTGAGACAATGGTGAAGAGAGGCTTAGGTAATAGTTTTACATGAGGTTAAGACACTCATATTGGATTCTTTTAGCTTTACGTGCTAGATAAAAGACTGGTCATTTGTTGAGTATATGTTCTCCTCAGTACACATTTATGATGTATAAGAATGCTGATCTCACATCCAGTAAAACCTGATCATCAGGATATGCCATGCGCAGCTCTTGATGATGGCATGCATACTTGCACATGCTCAAAGGAAGCTAGTTTTAATTACCTTAGAATGCTGCATTACATAAATACAAATTACTACAGTTGTGGTCCGTAGTTCAGCCCCATTTACTGTATCTCACATTTTCAGCAGGAGTTCATAGGGCAATTGTTTATTTCACATCTATCCTATTCTTCTGAAATTCTTTGTGTGAATTGCATTTGACCTTCAGCTTTCTGCTTCGATTTATCAACCCCTTTTGAATTTTTGACCTTACCAAATGTATTGTTTAAAGTTCACCCCCAGGTGAGTCATCAGAAAATCTGATTTGCACTTTTCCACTGAATTAGTCAAGTCATTATTAAATTAAAGGCTATTAAATAAGACTGGACCTAAGAATGACCCTTGCAGAGCACTGCAAGCTTTGCCTATCCAAATTGATGAAGTACCATTAAAAATAACTATAGAATGAAGTTTCTTTGCTAACTGCTCACTTTAGAGCCTATATATTTCTAGATGAAAAAGAATATGAAATGAGAATGGCTGTTTTGTTAAAAAAAATAAAGCCAATGGTGGGAATACAAATCTGTCCTACAGCAACCGGTGCTAGATTTAAGTAAAAATTCACACAAATAAGTGCCAGGTCTTCTAGATTACTCAGGATGTAAGAATTTCAGTTCCTTTATCTAGGCATCTCTTACAACAGAATTAAATTAAGGGCTATCTAAACCATTATAATGCCATTTGAAGCTATTAAATTAAGTGCAGTAAAAGCAATGCATAGTTAAGACTAAGTACTGCAGGTATACCTCAATTAAAGAAGTAGATGTGTTCCTGAGTGTTACTCCTTTAACAGAAAATTTGGTACCTGAGGCAGAAATAACATGGAAATAACAGGGATAGGCACTTACACCACAAGAAAAGATCAGCTTAACATGTTTCAGCAAACTGTTTATCCACAACTAACAATATGCATATGTGAAATGAAACAACCAGGTCCTAAACCTTCGAAAGGCCACTTGAAAGCTTCTTCCAAAATGAAGCCAGGGATATTTTTTTCTTCTTTCATCAGCTTTCACTTTTCTTATGATTTCCATTTGAGTGATTAAATTATAGATCAATTTTTTGGGGGGCGGGGGGGACATGCTAGGATAGCTGGGGCACAGTCATTTTTCCATTCCCCCCCCCATTTTGCTGCTCATGCATGCTGAGTAAGGGTTTTTGGAAGCAGCTACAATTTACCATTCCTGTTGTGGGTAGGCACATGGTGCTATAGTAGGATCAGCCAGAGTACAATTCTATCCTTCATCAGCTCAAGCTTTATTGCATTGTTAATGGCAGACCTGTTGCTACAGTCCAACAGCAAAATTCCATGTTTCTTTTGCCTTCCTTCCCCAAGTTTCCAGTGCCAATTTTGCCAAAAACAAACAAACAAAGAAACAAACAAAACACTGCTAGAGAGAAGATAAAGTGGAAAAAGTGGGGACCAGACAGGTATATAAATACTCTATAAAAAGGAGTTTCTTTGTCAGAGGTTTTGTTACCTGTACTTTAAGACTTGAGTATATTCTGGGAGTTATGCCTACTGCACTCATTATTGGTGCAGTCAAATCTGGCCACGGTAGCACGTACCAAGGGCCCTTTCCTCACCTTACCTCTTTTCCGACGCTGGGATGCAGGGATTGCATGAGCACCCTCCGGCGAGAGGCTCTCACGTCCCTGCTGCTTCAGCTCCGCACGACCTGCCAGCTCATGCAAGAGCCCCGCCTCTTCCTTCCGCAGTGCAGCCTGGGAGTTTCCCAGGCTGTGCTGGGGCAGGAAGCACGACTGGTGCGGCTCTGGAGGCTCCACATGCCAGGTAAGTGCACACAGGGCCCAAAAGCAATGCACGATCGCGCACCATTTTCGGCTTCCAGCCGAAAATGAAAAGGTGCACGATCAGCACATACTGGCCCCTGGAGCATCGTGCGATTGTGAGTGCATCATGCAGATCATTCCTCACAATCGCATGATGCTCCAGGTGCCCTTTCACAGGGCAAATGCCATACAGAAAGGGCCTTGGTTACATCCTGTTCGGATTATTATAATGCACTCTACATGGGGCTGCCTTTGAAAAGTGCCCAGAAACTTCAGTTGGCTCAAAAAGCTACAGCCAGATTGTTAACTGAGGCCAGCTACAAGAATCTCACAACTCCCTTGTTGCAACAGCTCCCTAGGCTGCTAGTCCATTTCCAGGCATAATTCAAAGTTCTGGAGATGCCCCATATTGTTTAGGTCCAGCCTATTTGATGTACCATATTTTCCTTTATGAGTCTATCAGAGCTCTAAGAAACAATGGCAACTATAATTATTATCATCTGGAGAGTCCTTATCTCTTTCCAAGCACCATTTCAGGCTTGTTTGGTGGGAACATGGCAGAGGGCCTTCTCAGTGGCTGCTCCCAGACTTTGGACCTCCATCCTTAGGAAGGCCAGAATGGCCCTGTCCTTGTTATACTTCCATCAGCAAATTAAGTCATTTTTATGCCGGCAGGCTTTTGGAAACTGATTGGTACTGTTGTGTGGTACTGTGTAGTACTGTTTTAAGATCTGTATGTTGTCTTTTAATGAATGTTAATGTTTTTAATGTCTTAACTTGTTTGTTTTTAAATTTTAAATTTTTATATTTAAGCTTTTCTGAAGTTTTAATCCATATTTTTTTAATAGTGTTGGGCCAACTGAATCCACGAATCCTCAAATCCTTGAGAAGGATTCGAGATTCACGGATCCGAATTCCTGACCCAAAATAGATGAATTGAATCTTTCTAATCCTCTGGCGACTGCTGAGTCCTTGCACGCCCCAGGGCTTGAGCTCGCATGAGCGCCTGGGATCAGGCTCGCAGGGGTGTGTAAGTCCAGCTCTTGCTGGGTGCTGGCATGCCCTAGGGCCTAAATTCATGCATGTTTTTTTAAAACAAATTGGCACCTCTGGGGCCTACCGAAGGCCTGATTGGCTGGCAGGCCGCTGGGCACACAAAAATCCTGGCATAAAGGCACGTGTGCATGCCAGAGGCTGCCTATGCCTGGGGCTGCTGCATGTGCTGCCTTCTGCTGCCTGTGCCCACTGGGGCTGCCTCCTTCTGCAAGGCAATGATCTCTGTTCTTTTGACTTGAGAGTTATGTACTTCATGTCGTAGAGGAACATGTCAATTGCATTTGTACCTTCTTAATAAGAGGTATGGGTATGTTTTCCTGAAATGAAAATTATTATAATTTGTTTTTCATTATAGAAAGATATCAAATTCTGCTTCAAAAATACTTTTCAGTAGAAATGCTTTCTTTCCCTTGCTTTTTAAACTCTTTTTTAAAAAAGGATTTGAAAGGTTTGAGATTTGTGAGATTTGAGGATTCCCAAAACTGTCTAGGGATTCAGATTTGGAAAATTCTGGATTTGTCCCATCTCTAATTTTTAAATATGTTGTTAGCTGTCTTGACTCTTGTTTTTCAGAGAAAGGCTGGATATCAATGAATAAAACAATCATTGATTAATGATTATTAATTGATAATAATTTTCTGAAAAGAATGGATTTTCCAAGCTCTTGGTGAACCAACACCTCTGCATGGGAGATTTTAGAACAAGAGGCAACGTGATCTCCAAGAAATGAAAATTACACTGGCAATGTATGTAGCCCTGCCATGTGTAACAGAAATGCTGATTCTCACAAATGGCAACTGTGGGAACACATATATGATATATGCCTGTAATGATCTGGAATGCTCTTAAATTACTTGCAATGGAGGCACTTGGACTGTCGTCAGATGTGAATTGGTCCTTAGTTATCATGACACAGTTTTGATACATGGTGGCTCAATATACTTTGACTGCTGCTCTGAAGACTTATGATTGATTGATATTTCTTTTTTAAAAAATTATTTTTATTAAAGTTTAATTACAAAATAAAAAAGAAGAGCGAGTAGGTTACATCATCTTTAAGTGTATCCCACCCCCACACACACTTCCGCTTATAATCTCCACTTGAAACTACATTGTTTCTGTTTACACAAAAGAAGAACGGTTACATTTCTATTAACAATAAAAAAATTACATTTATATCTTATTTCATGACTTTTACATCTTATAAATTTATATCTTTGCTCAGTCCAGTACTCCATTCCCTTTCAAAATTCTGTATTGATTTATTTTTCAAAGAAAATGCTAATTTTTCTGTTTCTGCCATCTCTAAAACTTTCAGCTTCCACTCTTCTAGATTTATATCTTTGTTTTCTTTCCAATGTTGCGCAAACAACGACCTCGCTGCTGTTATCAAATATAGCAATATCTTCTGATGACTTCTTATCTGTTGACTGATTGATATTTCTGACGGCTAGAAAAGAAGATTTAAGACCCAACTGAGCATGTTTATCCCTTTAAGAGATTTGGTTGGGTTATGATCACAATGCTTGGAATTAACCCTCTTCCTGCCAGGCCATGATCTCAATAGAAATCCTCCTTTCAGGTACTTATTAGCCTTCGAATTCAAATCCCACAAGCAACTATGAGAATTCATCTTCCAGGAATAACAGGTTGCATGTCAGCATGCATTTTTATGTGTGTGTTTGTGTGTGTGTACGTGCCCATGGATGCAGTTTGCACTGGGGCCAGGGCAGAGAAAGAAAAGCTTAACAGTCTCTCTCCCCATCACTGTACTTATGAAAACCATCTTTCTGTGGCAGACATTAATAATTAAAAATATTATTGTGGCATTTAAAGTGATGTGGAGAAAGAAGGGATGGGGGCGTTACCCTGTAAACTCTGAACAGAACAGTGGATACATCACAATGATACAAGTTCAGACCACGGAGTATGCATAGTAACGAGAGTCATGCTTACATGATGGAATTGCTTTACCACATGAGAGTATGCAAATTGTTGTGACTGCAGAAAAGTTTTCACATATTATAATATACATTAATGTTTTGAAGGCTCTATATGGAACAGATCCTCAGAGGGTACCTCCTGATGCTTTCTTTGTGGTTTTCTCAAAATGAGGGTGAGGACACTTAGGCAGAAAAAATGGTATGCAGAAATATAGGATGGGGGACACGTGGCTGGATAGCAGTACGTGTGAAAGGGATCTAGGAGTCTTAATAGACTACAAGCTGAACGTGAATCAGCAGTGTGATGCGGCAGCCAAGAAAGCCAATGCAATTCTTGGTTGCATCAATAGGAGTATGGTGTCTAGATCGAGGGAGGTATTGGTACCACTTTATTCTGCTTTGGTTAGACCTCATCTTGAATATTGCGTCCAATTCTGGGCACCCCAATTCAAGAAGGATATGGCTGGAGCAGGTCCAGAGGAGGGCAACCAAAATGGTGAGGGGCCTGGAAGCCATGCCCTATGAGGACAGACTTAGAGAGCTGGGTATGTTTAGTCTGCAGAAGAGAAGGCTGAGAGGGGACATGATAGCCATGTTTAAATATTTGAAGGGATGTCATGTCGAGGAGGGAGTGGGCTTGTTTTCTCCTGCTCTTGAGACCAGGACAAGGAGCAATGGAGGAGGGGAGATTCCGCCTGAACCTCAGGAGGAATTTCCTGATGGTCAGGGCTGTCCGGCAGTGGAATGTGCTGCCACAGAGTATGGTGGAGTCTCCTTCTTTGGAGGTTTTTAAGCGGAGGCTGGATGGCCACTTGTCGGGAGTGCTTTGACGGTTTTCCTGCATGGCAGGAGGTTGGACTGGATGGCCGTTGTGGTCTCTTCCAACTCTACATTTCTCTGATTCTATGATTCTATGACCATTTTGATCACCCATAACTTTTAACCAAAATTGAATTGAACACATGCATTACATGAGTGATTGGTATTTTAAAATTTGATTTTCAATCCAGCCCACTAAATGTTTTATTCTATCTTTACTAGAAGGAAAGTTTTATGCTGCATTATTTGTTCCTTTTTTTCTTTCTTTTTTAATCCCCCCCCCCAAACATTGTGTTTTGATCTGGAAACCTCTCAGATGGGTCACCAGATACAGTGAGTGAATGAATGGCATGGCATGGCATGGCAAGTTTCTTTCTCTCAGAATTCTCCTCTTCCCTTTAACATTGGTTCTCTATAGGGATGGAGAAGCAAACTACTTTTCAGTGATATTTTGCTTTATTTTTCATGACTATTAGGAACCGGGAAAAAGATGTTCATTTCCTTGGTGCATGGACCTTGGATATAAGAGGAGATCTCGAGATGTTAACATCAGCACTGTTACATCTACTGTTGTACATTTGAGGCCTAACAGAGAAAAAGCTGATCTTTGGGCATCTACAGAATTCATTTAAGATTGCAGTTGGATTTCAAGTTATGTTAGAGCACTGGCTTCCTGAGCAAAAGCTGTTTCATTACTTTTACACTACATTTCACTAAAAGTAACCAATGGCATGCCACTGAAGCTAGAGGTTCTTAGGGCATATGTTTAAGCTAGATGCCTAAGTGTCTTCCTTGAACTAGCATAGCTTGCTGAAGGGCCATTTATACAACTAAAGCCTTATATAATGTGCACACTCATTGTTCGGTTATATAAAATTTTGTGCATTATATAACTGCTAAGGCATTTCATTTTAATTTGCTGTGAGTAGGCTGGAGTTGATTTTGTATTGCGACTGCAGGCATCCCTATGATCTAGTAATATTATATCAATATTGGGGGAAGTGATAAAGTCGTAGAGTTCTTTAAAGTCACTGTGAGTTTTTATACTACTTGGGAAATGAATTGTGGATGGAACAGATTAGTTCTGCCTCCCCCAATGCCCAAAGGAAGAAAAGAAAGAAGGAAGGAGAAAGGAAAGATTTCTAACAGTCCTTAAAAGTTTGCAGTTCTTATTACTTCTTTCCTCTTCTTCAGAATTTTTCACTCACTGATACTTCCTCACTGCTTTGAAACAAAAACAGTTTTGGAATGATTGTATGTTCTTTCAAATTCAAAACCCTTAGACCCCAGAAACTTTGTTAAAGAATTCATTCCCTCCAACAGTGCCAGTTTGTCAGGGACAGTCTCAATAATCCTCCATCATCCCACTTTTTTAGATACTTTTAAAATGTTCCAGTTTCTTTCTCTTCCTCCTACTTTTCCCTCTGTCCTCAGCTTACTTCCATTACTGCAAACAGGACTCTAAGTGCAAAAGTAGTTTGCACACAACTCAGAGGAGCAAGAGGACATGAGGAGCAGAATCTTGCCCTTCTCAGTAGGCTCAGGGAAAAGCAAACTGCTATTACCTTTCCTATCTTGTGCATCCTTCCTTATTGACTTTGCTGTTGATTGCCCATATGCGTTCTGTGAAATGTTGGAGGGTATGAGATCCACATTTTAACAGTGAAACTGGAGCAACATTGGCATGATTTTGATTCATGGGGAAGACATTTCATTCATAGTCCTGGTCTCTCAGCAATTTATTGCACCTGGAAAGACCAGAGTCTAGGAAATAAATCTCACACTTGACACTTGACACTTTCTATGCTGACTTTGCTGATGGTTAAAAATGCAGGGGTACAGGAATAGCCACAACAGCTTAGTGATATCAAAAATAATTGACAAGTATATCCATGGTACCTGCCCTGAACTCAATTGTGATTAGGGCAGAGTATTGCCTTTCACTTTATGCTAGCTTCACAAAGCTCTTGGAAGCAGTCTTTAGATAGTACATTCTTTTTGGTTTCTCTGGTTCCAAATATGATCTCAAGCTGGGGTAGGAGCAATATGGTCATTGACAACTACAAATGTAGATGGTTTTCAAAGTCAGCTAAATATCTTGGAACCTGCAGAGATTTATGCAAAGAAGTCAAGATATGATGGTACAATAGGTGTTATCAATTAAAGCTATTTAATGGTATCCACATGGTTGGAAAATATATGGAGCCCCAGTAAAAATAGCATCTTATATTTTTTGGTGGTGCTGCTTCCTGTGCCATGGATTTTGTCCTCACACAATAAATGTGGAGTACAACAAGCTCACATGAGGATGTATTCTTTGATTCCTTAGTGATAAGAGGCTTGCAAGATAAGGGTTCATTGAAGTGGAGCTTCCATTTGTTCTTTTGATAAGACAACCCTTTTTGAAACACATTCGAGAGCAGAATAAATTCTTGGGTGCTGGGTTGAGAATGACAGATGTAATCTGATGTTCTTACAATCCCTGCATATGCAACCTTGAAACCATGCACATTTGTGTAAACAGATGAATATGAAACATACTGCTGGAGAAATTGACTGGAAAGATGGCCCACTTTTCTTTACATACTCGCAATTAGTAGCAATGTGTGAGGAAGCCATTCGTCTTAGAAAAGAGCTGTCGTATTTTGGAGGGTTTTCTCCAGTCCTAACCAGCTGGAAATGGCTGCAGATCAGGCCTATTTTGGAAAGCTTGCTTAGAAATCTGCACAATTAAGGACGTTGGGAAAAATGTCCAATATAATGTGCATGTCTGAAAAGTGTCCATAGAAATTACATGTCTTTAAAAATATGTAGAAAAGTACTTTAGTCAGTGGATAGATGCATGCAAATAAAGTCCACATTTTTAAAATATGTGCAGCTTTAAAACTACACATCAAATGGGCAAATTATTATTTTTCCACCATAAAGAAACAGTGCAGACTAGACACAGAAGTTACAAAAAAAATAAATAAAGAAAAAATGGCAGCATCCAAGGAAACAGACTTGATAGATGTGCATATCCCTAGCACTTGGACCCAACACAGGCCAATTGTTTATTCTTAACATAGATACTTTGTTGTCAATATGGCTAGTCTATTTCTTTTCTTCTTCTTCTTTTTCTTTTTAAAAGCCCAAGCCTGGGAAATGGTGACTTGAGTGATCACTTTCCTGCCTTTTATCCCACATTTCTCATGGGATCCTGTAAGATACAGATAATCAGTCTCTTCCCTTCCTTACTAGAGTGAGCTGTTGCCTGCTTTCTGACCTGTAAATCTGTGCCTGCCTAGAATGTCTTTTGATATTATATTTTCAAAATCATAGGGATGGACACTAGCAAAGATGTTTAAAAGCATTGCTAAAGTATTGCACATATATTTTGATGCCCCCCCCCATAGTGGAATTGAGCAAATTGATTCTGTATGCATCTGCTGGAAAAAGCATGGGGCAAGGCGAGAGAAGTAGAGTTTTCCTTTCCATAGAAAAACTTCGATTTACACAACCATCTAAGGCTAGTATCTGTATTACCAATGTAAGATAGGCACAGAATCCGGGAGAATGCCATGGAGTAGGCAATCTGCTCCTATTACAACACAGTCTAAAAGGGCAATTAGGTTAAATGGATGTGGTAAAAATTGAGTCTTCTAATCCTTTGTTCAGTTTCACCGCCTGCCTGCACCTACCACGTCAGCTGCTTCTCTTGATACTTTTGTGTGCATGTGGCAGGGTCAAATGGGGTGGGGCCCACTTTTACAAGGAATTGTGTATTCTGTTCTCTTGTTCCGTATGTGGCCTGGCCACTTTCCCCATTCTTCTCAGGACCAAGGAACTCAAACAACATCTGCTTTAAAAGGATATCTTCCTCATAGCAACTATCATTTTGAGAGAAAATCTACAAAAAGAGTGAAGTAACAGCCAACAATGCAATCCATTTGTGGTAGATTTCCATCCAGCACCTCCTAACTACCATATTACAATTAAAGAAAGCTATCCATGAACCAGCATGGTGTAGTGGTTTGACCACTGGACTACAACTCCAGACTTCAAATCCCCACTCAGCCATGGATACCCAGATGGATGACCTTGGGCAAGTCACATTTTCTCAGGCTCAGAGGAAGGCAAAGGCAGACCCCCTCTGAAGATATCTTGCCAACAAAACCCTGTGATAGGTTTGCCTTAGGGTTTCCACAAATTGGAAATGACTAGAAGACACACAACAATAACAACGCATTGCTAACAAATTCTGAACATCTTGATAGAGACGTTAGACAGCTTCATGTTATGCATTCCAATAACTATCCAAACTATAGAGCTTGCTGGTAAAAAATGTCCTGAAAACGCCAGTCTGCAATCTAGAATCACACCCTTGTGATTTGAAGTATCATATCACCTGAAAGTACAACATTGTTGGATAGAAATGCTGTGACATTTGCCGCAGTTGAAAATATATTTGATGAGCATGTGGAAACACCTGGGGAATGACTTGGCAAGTCATGATGTAATCCCTAGGGGACATGTAGTAAGGCTGAATCATGATAATGCAAGATCATGGCAAGGGGTTGCACCAGCCATTGCCCCTAGCTGATGACCTATCAGCAGGTGTGTATAAAAGAGGAGAGCTCGGACTCTCTGACTCCAAATCTCTGTCTGAGAGAACCTCTGCTTGATGTGTCTATGATGCTGAATCTATGACTGTGGATCTGCGTATCCTGTGTACACATGAATATACTGCAACAGTGAAGACTAAAGCTTCCAGGTATTTTGGATGACAAACTCTGTGTCTATGAGTTTACTAACCAGTGGGTAGAGGGGTCAAGCTGCTGCTGTAGTTTGTACTCTGCTGCACGTGTTTGCTGTTTTGAAGCTCTGCTGTGTTATGCTTGCCTCTGGGACATCTTTTGTCCAGAGCACAGCGGTTCCAGGGAGGATTTTCTGCTGGTGCTGTAAATCAATCTCCCGACAAATATATTTTTTATGATCTTGAAATTATGTGACCAAATGCAGTCATACAGTATGTTACCTGCCATACTTTGGGGGGAAACAACTACAGACCTGTAAATATGTTTCAGGAACCACAAGTGTGCAATTCTGTCCAGGAAGCTGAAGCAACCAGTAGCCAAACATTTCAGCTCCGAACATCCCAATCGCTCTCATTTGTCTCTGTTTGGTGTTGACGTGCCATCTCCTTTAGATATTTTGGACAAAATGGAAAATTTCCGCATTCATAGATTTAAGAGCTTAATACCACATGGCCTCAACTCAGAGGCCAATCCTATCACCACTGAATAATGTTGATAACAGAGTGTTCTAAACAGCCACCTTTGATGTAGCTCAGTTTCTTCTTTAGGAACTGTAGAAGGCAGAAGTCAACATGTTTTTCTCATTTTATGTATTTATTTTTGTTTGTTGACCATTTCATTCTCTCTCCCTCTCCCTCTCCCTCTCCCTCTCTCCGTGACTAACTGCATTCTTTTGGGATCCAGTACACACTTGCAGAAATGCTGGCTTTTTTTAATCATAGTGTGTGCACACATGCATGCCACATGCACACATTTTTTTATTATTATAAGGCCTCAGACAATGTCTTATATTCAAGTTGTTGAATAAATGGCATTCTCACATTATAGGCAAACATCTGGAAGGCACTATCTTCTATAGTTTATCCTCAAAAAACAGCTCAATGGGCTGCAAGCATGGTAGATGACATAGAATCATAGAATCATAGAGTTGGAAGAGACCCCAGGGGCCATCGAGTCCAACCCCGTGCTATGCAGGAACAGGAGTCGTCGCATCCCCAACAGATGGCCATCCAGCCTCTGCTTAAAAACCTCCAAAGAAGGAGACTCTACCACACTCTGAGGCAGCACATTCCACTGCTGGACATCTGTTTGAAGATACTCCATGCAAACTTTGACATAAAAACAGAAGAAATTGCTTCTGCATAGAAGCTTAAATGCTGATGAATGACCTATTCCACTTTGACAGACACTGTCTGTCCCTACTCCCCAGGCTTTGCTGGGGATGGAATTATTATCTGATTGCTCTATTTTTACAACTGAACCTTTCACACTACAAAATAATGGTGTTGTGCTTCCATTTTAATTGCCATGGCATCATCCTACAGAATATGAGGGTTTGCATTTGAAGTAGAGCATGCATAATTATCAGTTAGAGAGCTTTATTGTGTACCCAAACTACAAATCCCATAGAATTCCATAAAATTCAGCAATGGTATTTAAAGTGAAAAAATAGTGACATAATTGTGTAGTATGAAAGAGCCCTGTGTCTCTTAGAAAGCAGTTTGCTGTAATAGACCAGAGAGGTCTAATATGTGTTATGCCCTAGTAATAGTATAAGATGTTTCTAGTTTTTGTTTTAAATTAAATTAAATTAAAAAAATGAGGTGTTCAGCAGTGGGACAAGCTATCCTTTGGACTTAATAAGTTCTGTTCTGAACATGCTCAGCAGGAGCCATCTGTAATTGAGTTATGGTAGTATGATATGCTGTGACCCACTTCCAGGCTCAGTTATGGATGGCTTCAGCATATCATTATATGTATTTCTCTTACAAGTAACCTTCCAGGTTCCAGCACAGAATATAGTGAGCGTGGCTGGTTACTCCAGTGACAGGGAGAGGATGCAAGGGAGACATCCCAGGCTATTCTATTTCAGAGACAATATACAGAAAATTTTAGAAGTAATATAATATCACCCAGTTCCCAGAAAGGAACAAATGTCTTGAAAATAAAGAATATAATAATATACCTGAATGCTTTAAGTAGCCTAGGGTGATGATATACTGAATTATCTTTTTCTATTTGCGATGTTTTTGATCTGGATATTCATTTAAAAACACACAAAATTGTCTATTCCTGTTCTTGAGAAAGGTCTCAAAGTATGCTGCCACCTCCTTCCTCTCCCTCTCCCCTTCTTCTTCCTCTTCCTCTTTGTCTACATTTTCATCTTTTCCTTTTGCTTCTCCTCCTTCTGAGGATATCTATAATAGTAGCATTCCAGCACTCATGACTATGCACACACAGTTACACATGCACATGTATAAAAATATTGTCATAAGTACACCAGAGTTGCTGTTTATGCCTAAAGTGAGAAAAGTTGCATAGTGGAAGTCATTGGTACAAACAACAAACAAACTTTATTTTACAGTCCATAGATCCAGCATAGTCATTGGTAAAAGGAACTTACTACAGAAAATAACTGGCACCCTTTTCGCACCTTACCTTCTCCCAATGCCGAAGTGGGAGGCTTGTGCAAGAAGCCTTTGGAGGCACGCTCCCACATCCCTCCTGCTTGGGATCCACAGCTGCTTCCTGGTCACGTGAGCGCCCTACCTCTTCCATTTGCAGTGCAGCCTGGGACCTCCCAGGCTGCACTGAGGAGAGGATGTGCGACCGGCCCGGCTCCCAAGGCTCCACACATAAGGTAAGTGCGTGCGGGGCCCCAAAGCAATGCGCGACTGTGCAGCATTTTCGGCTTTGAGCCAAAAATGAAAAAATGCGTGCGTGGTCCGTGTCAGGCTCTTGAGCATCGCGCAAATGTGAGTATGTCGTGTGGACCTCTGCTCACATTTACGCGACGCTCAAGGGGCCCTTTCGCTTCAGAAATGCCGTGCGAAAAGAGCCTTAGTCATTTTCAAAGGGGGATTGGATATAAATTTAAAATTAAATCAGTAATTGCCAGCTAATAATATCAAACTTTGAGACCATATCCCATCATATTTTGACTGGGGCTACCCCTGTATTGTCTATATTTAGCTTCAGTCATTTGCAGCTCATTTGGTAGTAGGGAGAGGCTATTCAAGGTAGAAAGTGTGAGGATCCTGATACAGAGTGCAGTGGTAATACTATTGAGTTCATAGTTTCATTTCCCACACATAACAAGGCCTAATTCCAATAGTTAGTCCCCACTAGATTAGACCCATTGAACTGAATCTACACTTACCCAAGTTTCATTATTTCAGTGGATCTTCTCAAGTGGGAACTAGCAATTAGATTTAGGCCCACGAGTGACATTTTTCAATGTCTGTTTTAATTTCTTCTTCCTTCCTCTTGTTAACAGTTTCAAATTACAGTTCTTGCTAATCCCTGTCTAATACATATTAAATTTTCTTTGAAAGGCTTCCTGAAAGAAATACGTTCCAGAACATGAGAAACTTGCCTTTCTATTGTAACCAGTCTGGACTGTGGGTCTCACAAAGCACTGAACTATAACACTTTTAATGTAGAATGTTTACAACTACACATTCAGAAAGACAAAAAAATAAAAAAGTTAAGCAAGTCAGCCAATTTTAGCCTATCTACTTTTTACTTTTCTGCCTGCTATGTTTCTGTTTAATGTTTGTTCATCTATGTCATCATGTACTACTTCTTTATAGAGCAAGTACAGAAGGCCTCCATGCTGAAACTCATGATTTCTCTCTGTTTGGAAAGAAACTTTTCCATTTTTTGGTTCTACACAGAATCTAGTATGAGCAGGCCTTGTATTACTACCTCTGGGGTATGAATAAACTTGGGCCTATAAGACTGTATTAGCATCCAAGGAAAACTAGTTCTATTAAATTGTTCCTTTGTTGTTCTGTGTTCCAGGAGATTATAATAAATAACTGGCAGTTGAAGACATCTATGCATAGTACTGTTTTCAGTATTCAAAACATATTTCATCTACATTACCATCTCAAGAATATACTTTTTCTCCCCCCCCCCTCATTTTTTAAGTTCTCTCAACACACTGCACTTGACACCAGAAAGTAAGGCCATTTCTACACTATGCTGTGACAGCACTATAATTCATTTTCAACATCCTGTGGAATTCTGGGGTTTGTAGTTTCCTGAGGCCAAAGAGCTCTCTGGCTGAGAATTCCAAAGGCCTTTCCCTAAACTGCAAATCCCAGGATTCCATAGGATGTTGAAAGTGGAATAATAGCACTAGAACAATATAGTGCTGAAATGGCCTATGTTTTGTGGCACACCCAGTTTCACTTGTCCATTTCCCTGTTCTTCTATATTCTACATTTCCCTTCCTATGTATGATGCCAGAAGCTGGCAGCTAGCATCAAAATTCAGTCTCATTGTGTCCAGCATAATAGAAAATTAAACAGTAAAAAAGAATTTTGGCATTGAATATTTCTATGAGTCCCACTTACATATACTTCTTGGGTACCTTCTACATTTTCAAAGAAACCTGAGTTGGAGAGGATGTCTATTGGTTCTGTCCCATCTATGCTTTCTGTCACTAGAGTATACATCCCAGCTGCCACAGCTATGGTTTTGGGGGAGAGAAGAACTGGCAGGCACAGCTCCATCATGCCTGGGCCCAGCAACTGGTGAAAGACCCTCCTTCCATCCCAGCTGCCGCTGCTGTGCTCTCAGAGGAAGAAAGCAGCAGACAACATCTACTGGACTCAATCTCCTCCCCCACTGCCATTCCCTTTTTCTTGTGACTTATTAGACTGTAAGCATGAGGGCAGGGAACTGTCAAACTGTATCATAAACCACTCATATAAAGTGCCAAATAACTAATGGTGCTATATAAATACATGGTGGTGGTCAGGATGATAGTAGCAACAACAACAGAGGACCAGCTGTCAAAAATGATCTCATGGATGTAATTTTGCTACTGGGACAAACTGCTAACATAAGATAGTCATGTCGTATTACTGGAGAAAAAAACTGGTTAAAATACATAAATTCCCCTACTGGGGAAAACAAACAAACAACCCCCCCCCCAAAAAAAACCCTTCACAGCATTTTACTGTGTCTAGTTTTTTCCACCAGATTTGCCTGCAAGACTACAAATTAGGTCACCAAACTTATTGATCACATTAATATTAGTCTATATTCTCTCTTCTAACATTTATCTATGTTATGCTTAAAGTTACATGTCTTTTTAAAAATTTATAAAAAAATAATGTTCTGGGGGAAAAAAGGGAAAACATGCCAAATATGTATTTTATTTCAGTGTAACAGCATTGCTTTATTTTACCTTTTGTAAACTACAAAATATTGGTGTATTTTTGATCTGTCTTCTTCATATACACATATATATGTATACATACACACATACACATATATTAAAATGAACTTAATTATTATTAATGTGGTTTTATTATGCTATATACTATTTATTTCATAAGCATTTACTAAACAAAAGCCACTATATAAATTCAAGTCAGCTAGAACAAATATATATATATATAAACACACAGCAAAATGTTGCAAGAAAGTGTAAAATCAAGGTTACAGTTAACTATTAAGAAAACAAAAATAATGACCACAGATGATTTACGTAGCTGAAATATAGGTGATGAAGACATACCTTGCCTTAGTCATTTGGTGGCAAATAACAACAAATGGATTCAACTATTGTCAGCTAATGCAAGGTCCTTGAGAACACAGGAATTTCCCTCCCCCCTCATTTCTAGCAATCAATTAATTCAGGAACAATTCTGGAACAAGTACAGATTTGATCCCCCCCCCATGATTGTTGTTGCTACAATAAAATAAAGAAGATGAATTCTACATGACTGCATGGGATAGCTGATGTCAATGAAATCTTTTATCCTTATGTCTGACTCATCCTACTGATCAGAAGAGTATCAGTCAAATCCATGATTCTAGTCCAGCAGATCTTTTATTGCTTTTAGTTCTAGTAGTTTTCCCCCATTCAAGTATGCTAATAATTTTATCAGCTTGTGCCAGCATGCAAGAAAGAAAGAAAGAAAGAAAGAAAGAAAGAAAGAAAGAAAGAAAGAAAGAGGAAAATGAGAAGAAATAAACTAGGTTCATTCTACACTCAGGTGGCATAAGCAGTCATGGACAATACCCACATAGCCTTGGGCTTGGCATAATGAACTATATTCCTATACAATGAAATAAAAGCAAAACTCAGAAAATTTGGAAATTTGAACACAAATGTAGAAAATGTTAGCCACCACAGCGGATTGACACAGACATTGTTAAACATTAAGGGGGGGGGGGAAGTCCATGGCTTAACTCTTTACTAAAACCCCATCAGTGGAGATACCCCCCACTGTGTTCCCATGGGATGCTCCCACTAGAGGAAAAGGAGGAAGCACCTTTGGCTGATTACCTTTTGCCTTGCATCCTCTGCTATCCCAAATCATTTCCAAAGGATTTGGCTGCAGAGGGAGTGAAACCACTGCTGGATTGAAATTTATTTCACAGATTGAAGAAGCAATTCTGTTTGCACATAAGAACTCAAGATTCAGGCCACAGGTTCTATGTTATGCCAATGCAGAATCTTCTTGTTTTCAGCCACTTAGAGTTAGTTTAGCAAATTTAGTAAACAAAGTGTTCCTTATGAGAGACCATCTACAAGGCATCTGATCTCACAGGTCAAAGGCTCCAAGGAAATAGCAGAAAGAGACAGAACATCCTTATCATATTCCACTCTTTAGATGATATAAAAATTAGAGATAATCCCACCTGTAATCCCTGATAACATAGAAGAAAGGTAAAAATTCTGAATAGGTTTTTAAATTTTTGATGCACAAAAATAAACTTGACAATTAATTGTGTTATACTGTTTGGTATCAAGTGGGAAAAGCACCAGCAGATTCTGATCCTGCAGTATTTATAGCAAATAATGCTTAACCAAACTTAAATTATCAGCATTTTTGCCTATGACAAATAAAATGTACCCAGGCTGGATGAATAGTGATTTAAGGCCTGCTGGCATTGTCAGCCAACTATAGTTCCATTGATTGACTCTGGTGTTACCAGAACATAAACCCCCACACTTTGATATGGTTTAATTGGTGAAATATGATTTATTTGGTAAGATATATTAATTGGTATAAATATAAAATGTACCCTGCTATGGCTATATGGTCAAGCTGGAGAAGAGGAAAAGGTTGACTGAATATGTGTGTTGTGAATAAGGTCAGAAAACACCTCTAAGTGTCACCAGGCCATAGTCAGGAAATCACCAGGAAACTACAGAGATTATAGGCTTTCAGTTAGCCTTAACAACTCTGCTTTTTGGACAATAGTAACTGGAAAATTCCCACCAGACTGCTGATTGTCTTGCCTCCCTTTCCTCTGACGAAGCAAATCCTTCCTTTGTCCCAAAGCCTGTTCAACAAGTACCAAATTATCAGGGCAACCCTTAGCCCTTTGTCACCTAAAGCTAAGACCATTAGCCCACTCTGGATCTCATTGTCCATTCTGTGAACTCCATTTTCTACTTGCCCAGAGAGCCATTCACACCCTTGACCTCCAGGCAAAAATCAGGTATATAAAACCGTAGTTTTGGCTGGTCAGCTTGCAGTACACTGATTGCTGGTTGCCACTCTGCTTTCTGATTGTGTACTGTCCTTAGACCTGAGTCTAAGTCACATTGCTGTTTCTTTGCTGGTCTTCTAGATCAGTAAATATCACCCATTACACCTTGAAATCTTGCCATCTAAAACTTTCCTCTCTTTTCCTTCAGTGAGCCTTGTGTGAGTGCATAACTGTTTGGATCCTGTGTGTGTGATTCATTCCCCCAATAAACTCAATTAAGCTTCCTTTTGAATCTTTGTGTGGTTCCTTCCTGAAGATGTACTGGTAAACATTGCTGTAAAAGGTCTGTATAGGTTATTTTCCCCCTTGCAGGCCTCCTAATTGAGCTAATAATCCTCCACCTTTGCACAGAAGTACTGACATCACGAGTGGACCCCTGACTCACCCATATTTTGGGGCAACACTAGAACTTGCAAACCTCAGAAAAGGTTAACCAGGGTCAGAGAAGAATCAGAGCTTACTTTCTGGATTTCAAGAGAACCTGCTACAATTTTTAATGAAGTTATCATACCTAATTCTACGTAGGTGAAACATTATATTAGATGGAAACTGACACCCACAGGGATCTTTCCATCCCTTCTCTTCCTTCCTTGCTATTCTCAAATTTTTACCAAAAAATGAAACTAGCTTAGTTTAGTGTTAGCTTAATACCCTCAGAGAGATTTCATCTCAGTAATAAAGTTCTCAACATAAAGCTTTAGTTTGCTTCTTTAGTCACTGGTGTCTTTAATTCTTAATCACAATTGCTTGCTGCTGCTCACACATACTCTTCATCACTACCTTTATTGTAACACTCTTACAGCTTTTTATTCCCTAGAAATCAACTTTAACTAGCTACAAGGTTGTCTGCAGCTAGGGATATAGAGACAATAGTGCTCAAAAGGACAGTGAGCAGAAAGATTCTCCTCATGCCATTCTGGCAAACTACTCCAGATATTTGTTCTGATGAAATCCAGATTACTTCCATCCGTGTTTTTTTTTTTAATCCTTACAGTTTATAAGGTGACCGGGGGGGGGGCATTTCTTGCTTGATTTTTAAAACCAAATTGTGCATGTGAGTGATGCAGCCACCATGGCACACTTTGAAAGTAGGAACTGGAAATGCTTTCATATCAAACTTAAATAAGCCTTCTCCACTGAGTGCAATAAGCACAAACAAAAAAAAAAAAGCGGGAAAAGTATATCATGAAATAGCGACCTTTTCCAATTTGGGGTCATCACCTAAGACGTAACAGTTATTTCTTACAGACTTTACCAAGTATCTCTCATAGAAACAAACCAACCAAAATTATTAGCACAATCAAAAGCTCATGCAGAAATATACAGACCCTACCAAATTGCTCAGAACAATTGCTTTATCTATTTCCAGTTCAGTGGGTAGCGAAATTTGCAGTCATGAAACTAATGTTTACTTGCCTACAAAAATAAACACACAATACTTGATTGGATTCAAATTTGATAACAATTTCACTTTAAAAGATTGGCCATTAATCATACATTAAGTTCTGGTGTCTCAAATTACCTGATCTTGATGTTCATCTGATTTGCCATTTCACTGGTTTCTCAAGTGTTGACATTTTTTCCAGCTGTTTCTCCTTGGATGCGTTTGGAATGGGCCATTTAGTGATGCTTCATTCCTTGCATTTTTCCTTTTAGAGGATTGCTCACAAAAATTACTCTTGAATATAATATTATAACATGGTAGAGATTTATTCACAGACACAAGTAGGCTGAACTGTCTTTAGTAACTGGCAAATCCATGTTCGGCTGTAAAGTCTTCAGTCATTTCCTAATTCTTAGAGATGTTACCCCAAAACATGGGTGACTCAGGGGTCCACCCACATTGCCAGTACCTCATGAAATTGTGGGTAATATTAGCTCAAAGAGGATGCCTGCAGAGGGGGAGGTAACCTTACTGGATCTTTTACACCTATGTTTACCAGTACTAGCGCAGGGAACAACCAGCCAGAGATTCAAAAGTAAGCTTAATGTGTTTTATTGGGAGAATTGCAATCACACACACAAGATCCAAGCAGTCACACAAGGCTAACTGAAGAAAAAGGGAGGAAAGTTTTGGATAGCAAGATTTTAGGGTGAAGTGAGTGATATTTATCAATCCAGAAGAGCAGCAAAGAAGTGGTGTGGCTTAGATGCAAATCTAAGGACAGTACACAATCGGGAATCAGACCGGCAGGGTGGTGACCAGCAATCAATGTATTGCAAGTTGACTGGCCAAAAACTGGGGTATAAATACCTTATTTCTGCCTGGAGGGCAAGGGTGTAAACAATGGAGTCCCGAGAGTGGACAATGGAGTCCCAAATGAGCTAATGGATTTAGCATTAGGTGACAAAGGGCTAATAATAGTCCTGATAGCTTGGTAATTGCCAGATGTCCTATCTCAGTCCTACAAACAAAATAAACTGAATAACTCCCAGCTCATTACTTACTTCCAGACAGTAAGCTCAGAGTCATAAATAAAGTCCACAGGGTTCCAAGGTAAGGAGTATCCAAGGTCAGTCAGAGCATTCATCAAGGTATCCGGCAGGGTAGAAGGTGAGATAAGCTCTGACAACTCCTGGAGGAGGGGAACATCAGCTATATAGGTCTGAAGCCTAGTGCCCTTATGACTTGATTAATTGTTGTTGGTTATAAATTCTGTGAGAGTGATGCCAGGTCTCTTTTTGCTATGCTTTGCAAAGGTGGGTACAGGTAAATGCTCTTCTGTGTCTCAAGAGGCAGGACTCTCTGCTTGAGCTGGCACTGCCCCTTTTTCTGTTTGTGTCACTGTAACCACTTCCTGTACAGCAGGTCCTGGCATGCCCCCTGTCTCAGCCTCTGGCATATCCCCTGTTTCAGACTCTGAGTCAGAGTCCATGTTCTGGAAGCAGGGCATGACACCAGACAGGTGTAGGGACAAAAAGAAAGCTCGCTTGGTCAAAGGGAAAGTAGTTAAGACAATCAACTGTCCTGTGGGAATCTCTCAGATGCTATTATCTCTAAGAGGTTGAGTCATCAGAGGCTGACTGCAAACCCATTATCATTAGAATTTCCTGGCGATATGACCTGGCTACATCTGGAGGTCTCTTCTAAACTAATTCACAATGCATGTGTCCAACCAGCCTTTTCCTTTTATCTAGCATGGCCATTCAGCCAAAACAAGGTATATTTTATATTTATGCCAATTAATATTGTTACCCCCTTGGCAGACCCCATTCCAAGGGGATATAAAATTAATATAAAATATGTCTTCTATGCGAGAGAGGTTGCCCGGGTGGCTGTGTAGACAAATAGGTCAAACGACGGGACCTAGGTCAAGGCCAGGAAAATCCCCAGTTGCGTTTCCCAAGGACACCTCAGGCTAGACACATCTGCATGAACAAGGGGTCCACAATCACAAATAGCCAACTTGAGTGAATTACTGGGTTTTCCCCAGGTTGAGCAATCCTGACTTCAGTGAATCCTACAAGGTCGAGGTCCAGTTGCATGAATCAATTATGCAAACCATCAAGTTACTATTGTGTGGCATTTTTCTTTCTATTTTGGCCATTGTTCTTCCTGGGAAAGGGCCTGCCCTCAGGATACGTTCTGTCCTATAAGTAGTCCCTGGTTTTGAGACTTTCTTCAAAGAAGTCCCTGTCACGCTAGCAGACGGGCACTCTGTTAGTCAAGTGCTCCCCTCAGCCACTTTTCTTCACTGAGCTCCTTCCTTCTCTCCACTTCCTGGACTGAAGACTTCTGGACAGGTGCAGTATCCACGTTTAAACTCTCTCCGCTATATCCCCTATAAGTTTTCACCTCTTTCCCTTTTCAATAGGCCTTGTGTGCATGGGTGAGTGACTGTGTTGGTGTGTGAAAACATATTTGCTAATAAAATCCATTCATTAGTATGATTGTCTGGCTTTTTGCTTGGTCTGACCCCGTAAAAATTGGGTTGAAGGTCTCGCTGGGTTACCCTGCCCCTCGTTTTGCCACACTAGTGCTCCGCTAATTTCCTCAATCTTTGCATCTTTGGAGTGAATCAAGGCATCCCTCAGGGAACCCCCACAGGTCAGAGTAACAATATATTTTGACAATTAAGTAATATTTTGCCAGTGGAACCATATCAAAGCAGGGGAGGTACAGCCTGATAACAGAGAAAACTCCACACCAAAAAAAATTAAATGCACTGAGATTCTCCTAAGTTTGGATCTTTTCCCACATAATATTGTTCCAGCAGAACATTTCCCCCCACCCCACAGGACACTAGTGTGGGGTACATGTGGGGATAGGGGTAGTGATGTGCAGAAAATCAAATTTAAGAAACGTAGAAACAAATGGCAAATCACAAACATGGGTAACTTGATAGTGCGTGCAGAATCCCAGATATGATTCTCAGCATTCAGAAAGGCTAATTTCTGTGTAAGCCTCTACTGAGTTTCAGCATACCTCAGCTTCTTCATCAGTGATCTTTCTGTCTGGCAGAGTGATTCCTTCATTCCTCAAAATGTTCTCACTCTTATGAATGTTGACTAATTTTCTGCTGCCCTTTCCCATTGCTAGAACAGGAGTTGCAAGCAGTGTTTGATCTTGTGATAAGAAGATCCTATTGACACTAATGGGCGAGGCCACTGAATACTTAATTAAAACAGAACCACAAGCCAAGTTGGCATAAAACAGAACCACAGAACTCATAGCCACAAACCCAGTTTACTCAACAGTTCCAACCTGTCAAAGTTGTCTCTCTTATACCCTTAGCTAAATAAATAATACATAAATATTCATAATATCTTTATCATGGAGAAACATTTACCTTAGTACAATTATCATGCAGCCCACTCACACGACACAGTTTTAGAACTATTATTCCACTGTAATTGCCATGGTTCAGTCCTATGGAATCCTGGGCTGTTGGAGTTGTGGGAGGGGCCTTTAGAATTCTCAACTAGGAAACTCTATTCCCTTCCAAATTACAAGCCCCATAATTCCATGGGATGTGCTACGGCATATAAAGTAGAATTATAGCACTATAATCATACAGTGTGGGTGGGCCCACGAGGAAACAGCTCAAGACAGCTTGCTTCTTCATGTTTACCTTTAAAATAACCCAGTGGTGTATGAGTTGCTGAGAGGACAGGGTATTGATGATATGTTACATTCAATATGTGCGCAATCCAGAGACAGGAACTAAGTAATTAAAATCAGCTAGGTTACCAATTGATCAAATAGCATGGAAGTTTTCTAATGAAAAAGGGTGACTTAATTAAATTTATTTTTAACTGAATTAGTTAACTTAAGATGTAATTTTAAGATTAACATAATTTCATAATGAAGTTATGAATTAAGCTATTAATTAATGATACAAGAAACAATGCTAAAGAACCAAAATAAGTTCACATTTCCCGTTTGGTTCTTTACTTCAAGCCTTCTTACTAGTTGTTAGCCCCTCAGGATTGGGGAGTTATAATTTTTTAGTCAGAAGACTCAAACAATTTATTTTTGTTTGTGATTACATTATGATATTTTTGACAGTTCCAATGTTAATACGCACACATACACACACCAAAAAATAATAAAGGTAGCTGTGGATGGTCTTCTTTTTGTTCAGATAATTCTCCTGTGTTCTACACCAGAGACCTCATTCTTGCTAGAAAACTGAATGCTCCAAGTCTTTACACTGAGACTTTTGCTGAGATCTAAATGAGAATCAACAATCTAAAGAAGGAGGTGGGTAAAGAAATGAAAGTATAAGAAAAGGAAAACGGAAGATCTAGGAGAAAAAGGTTTTAGGGGCTGGGGAGGATGACAAACAGGGTTTTCAAAATAGCTAGATCTGTTTATTTCTCTTCCAGGAACAGGAATAGGCTGTATGAATGTACAATAAAATAATGAATATCATTTTTTTGCTTTAATTCTGGTTAGGATTTATATTCAGGCATTTAATTTAAACTTAAGACTACTCTAGGTTATCTAAGAATGTATTGTACTGTAATATACTATACTGTATTGTTTAAGAATCATGACAGCTTGAAAATAAATTTTCATATTTAAAAAAATCCCTTGGGTTTTGTGTAGTTTTCTCTGTACCCACTTTATAGTCAAATAGTTGTATTCATCTTTTGGGGGTAGGGTCAGATAATTACAAGGAATTATAATAATGCAAGTATTATTTTTTTAAAAAAAAATGTAAGTTTTTCCCCCCACATTTATAATATACCTGCCTGGGTAAATTACAAATATATTTCCCCATCTTGAGTTGCCTGTAACACAATTCTTTTATCATTTAGTAACCTATATATATGTTAACACTTCATTTTGTTCTCTAGCTTTGCTGTATTATCTAATAGGGGGGTTGCAGCTTTGGTGTGTGATGTTGGCATAATTATACTGGTTCAGGCAGTGACAGAAGGAGAAGAACAAACCAAGACACAGCAGTGGTGAAGGAAGGAAAGCACTGGAGGAATAGGCTGCTTGGGGCTGGCATGGTCTCTTGCCACTACTGTGTGGTCTTGGAAAAAGTGCAACGGCTAATAGGATGTCAGCATGTGAATTTTGCACAGAATAAGTCCTGAACTGAAAAGTTTCCCATCATTCTCAGATTCTTCTCATCAGAATTTCTTAAAATACATGTTTTTCTTCACCATTTAGCAAATATTTTTGAATATTCTTTCCATCTCTAATCCAGCTGTTAGTAGCAGCTAGATGGTAGTTGTCAGGCTAAATCCATTGAAACAATGGAACATAACTATGTTCTAACTTAGCAGGCTGTTGCTGATTCAATAGATTTACTCTACTTTGGCTAACAGTTGGATTTAGGCCAAAGTGGATCACAGCACCACAAGCCATAAGTGGGGAAAGGGTGAGACAAAAGCATTCAAGGAATACCAGATATGAAGGTATTCCATATTCCAGACCCTCAGATCTGAAAAAATATGTATATTATTAACTGGCCTTCTAACTATACAAATTCAACATACTAATAATTACATTCTTTTCTAGCACTATACTTCAGCCTTGACACCATCTGTTACAGTAAATATTCTTCTGAGAACACTAGTTCCATGCCTCCCTCCCTTCCTCTTGTACTCCGCCACTTGAACATCTCACTTTACCTCCCCGCCTTCCCTTTACACCTATCTCATTCAGTTATACTTCCCTTTTCTTTTATCTTGATGAACTTCTACCCTCCCTAGCACCCACCTTGCTTCACTTTGCCCTGTGCCATGCTTCCTTCTCTTGCAACTGCAGCTACAATCCTATCTTCCCTCCCTGATTCACTTCATGCTGCCCTAGAAAGAAGCAGTGATTGTACAATGTTGCCAGTGCTGCTTTAAAAAGAGGTTGTACAAGCAGCCAGGTGAAGGGAGTGCTGCTATTGCTGCAGAGGAGTGGAAGGGAAGTCAAAGTAGCAGGAGTCTGCAGCAGTAGGGGAAAGATTGGTAGAGGGAAGATAGCAATAATGGGGTGGCTCTTTTCACCTAGTGGGAGAAATGGAACTCAATTTTTTTTCTGGATGTCTATTAAAAATACTTAATATTGCCACAACAAAGAAGTCATGAAAAAACAGACTCTGTGGACCCTCACATACTAATAATTGCGTTGCAACTTTTACTTTCTTTTGTTGTATCTCATCTCTTCCACTTTGATGGTCCCATTCCTTTCGTACAGTCTTTGCAAGGAGCTCTCTAGCTAGACTTTTCCCTAAAAGTTAAACATTTTAGCAAGGTTGGAAAACTGAACCAGAAAACTAGAATTGGTTTAGAAACTAGAAATTAGTTTAGACAGACAATGAGTCATGTCTACCTCTGCAGCTCTGTCCTCAATGTCAGTCATGGCTGTGAGTTCTCATTCCTTGGTTAAACACACTGAAAGACAGGGATGGTCTCATTCCTCACAAAACAAGTGAAGATAAGAAGAGCTGCACATTTTGAGCTACAGCTAGGGATGCACTCAAAAAAAAAAAAGTAAAACTCAGAATCCAACCAGACGATAGTCCAAAGAGGTACCTGGTGGCATTGTGAGACACCAAATGAAACCCAGCCAACTGGGTAATATGGCAACCTTAAATGTATGAGAGATCTAAAAGTAAAAGAAGACAAAGTAATACTATCCTTTTCAATGTGTTCTCTAGGGTAATCCCTTTTTACTGTTTCAACCTAATTTAGCAGAAGTTATGTTCCTTTGAAATAAATGGGGAAAGTTAGTAATGACTTAATTTAAGACCCTCTGATTTCAATGGGACCCATTTTCAACTAAATTGCAACCTATATGTTTTTCACAGCAGAGTTAGACTTCCTTCCTTCACTCTCCCTAATTCCTGTCTAGCTTCAGGAGATGGAACAATCTGAAAAGGTACATGAGGAAACTGGGGAGCAGTAAAACTTTTGCTTTCCCACACTTGTTTCTGCTCAGGATGGAAAGAAATTTCATTAGACTCAGCCTTGATAAAATTAGCATTTTTACCCTTTTTTTGTGTGTATTTATATAAAAGTGTGCATTTTTGCAAACTTGAATATTTAAACCATCTTCCAAAATGTTCTAAGAGTGTACACCAATCTACATATTAGACTAGGAAGTGCAATCAGGCCAGTTCTCTTAAAAATTCACACTGAAAGAAATCCATGAGCATCATACACTAATCACACACTTAGGGACTGCAGTGATTGTCTAAATAACATATTTTGGAAGGGATAGTGAGAAAAGAGTGCTTGAAGGGAACTGATTTGAAATTATTGTTAACAAGAATAGGATAGCTAAGTTAGGCAAAGAATCAAAGTTGTAGGAAGATGCCAATAAAATATAAAGGGCATGTCTCTTGGAGAATTTGTGGAAGTTGGAGGGGATACCC
Organism: Iguana delicatissima; assembly: GCA_948472985.1. NCBI lineage: Eukaryota > Metazoa > Chordata > Lepidosauria > Squamata > Iguanidae > Iguana > Iguana delicatissima. Next base: position 134,721 of record CAOKZL010001764.1, on the reverse strand, counting down.
TCAATACTTTGTATATTCTGCTTGTGTCTTTCACCTCATTATGCCCACTTCTGAATCATGCAATATTCTCATTGATAAGTCTATATTGCCATACCTTATTTCTCTCTCTTTTGTCCTCCAGGTCTTCTTTTGTGCCTGTTTCTCCAGTGTTATTTCTCCTCATCCTCCTTGCTGAATTGGTAATCTAACGTTAGAACTTCTCTTCCAGCGATACAAGTCAAATTCAAGTTGTTACTATGAGGGAGTGGGGAGAAAGTAAACTCCATCAAGGGAACAAGGCAGCTTTAGTGATTCAGCCATTCTCCCATCCCTGAAACCTTTTGTAATGATTTGGCTAGGCATTATACATGAGAAAGGGCTGCACATAATTGTTCTGTGGAATACCCCTGAAGACATGGACCTTATGAAAACATGGCCACTCCTACCATACCATTGGGCCTTTGGCCCTGCTTCCTCTGTTGTGCCCTCCTCCAGGCTGGCCCTGGCTGGCTTTAGACTCTGAAAACCTGTCATTGTCACCCTGCCTTCTGGTCCCCTTATAACATCCCCCCTTGAATTTGGGGTTATAGGCCTTCAGGTGATCTCACTGTGGACTGTGTTAGCTTTGCATTCTTTGTGGTAGGTCTGCCTATGTGTGCTTTGGAGTGAATAAGGCTGTCCAGAGTCAGGTTTACCAAATAATTAACAGGATAACTTTATTGAATTAAAAGAACAAATGTGTTCAGGTCTCATTTTTTAGGTTCAAACAATTAACCCTGTTCCAATTAAGTTATGTCAGACATTTTGCCTAAATCCACTCAACCAACCAATGCTCAGTTACTCCACTCAGACAACTGATTCTTCCAACAGTTTGTTTTTGACTGATACAAAACAACTGTCAGATTTTTTTTTTAAAAAAAACTTTTAAAAATCACAGAGGCCCCTCCCTCATAGAGTTCTCTGTGTTTGGATTTCTGGCTGCTGGTACTCACTCCACCCTTTTACCCAGAAGCAAAATTCCCAAAGATTTCTCTTTAAATTCATTTACAGTTCCACAGGTACCTTCTGCAATGGGAAATTATCTCTATTCAGAGAGGTTCCTTGTATAATTTAGTTCCCTAATTGCACAGGTTCCAAATGGTATAAGGAACTCACTAAAGAAGATTTTCTTTTTAAAAACAACAACAACCTACTCCAAATAGTCATACAGACTCCAGCACATGGAAGGAGAAGCAGAAAGCACAACAGAAGAGTAGGTAATTCCTGTGCCTCTCCCTCCAATTGAGGATGAGGGTATAGGTCTAGGGATGGAGCCATAATCGGTCTTTGCTTGTCTTGGCCTGCTGAAAATGAATTCCCTGAAATTACCACAGGATGTGTCAAATGACGAGACATTTTTACTCTTCCAGTTCTGTGCTGCATTTTTTCATGCATTAAGAGGAGGTGCCATGTTACATATTAATCTGTGAGAGTTCTTAGCACAATTTAGAGGTTTTCTCCATGGCAACAGTATCTCTGAGATGATAAGACCAGTCCTGTAGAGACACTGCCTTGGGGCATTTCCATTTTAGGATGATAGCATCCTTAGTACTTATTAGTGAATAGGAACATGTTCCCTGTGTTGTCTGACTTCAGTTAAATTTGGGAGCTGGCTCAGGAGATTAGCTACTTAGAACTGTCTGGAAATTCACCATAATAAACCATAATAAACCAGATCTTTTATTTTCTTTTATGTCTCTTGCACTTGGATCTTTTTTTAAAAAAAAAAATCTTTTTTTTTTACCACAACATTTTTAATGTATTGTGCTGCTTTAAAAATTTCGTGTACAAAGTGTGTTTGAATAATCAGGTGTGTTCCATCTCAACACTCACAGGCAGAGAACACAAAGTGGAATAAAAGTAAAATAAAATCAGATAAAACAAAAATGGAACAAAACAAAACATATGTTTTTTATATTGTGCAAGATTTCTTCACCCTTTGATTTCTTGAATCACCCTCACCCATTATCCCAGTGAATAACCTGCCCTCAGGACAAGAATATGGAGAAATGAAAATGGATTGTGGTTGGCAACAGAGTCAGGCAAGGCTGAATTTGATCACCCTATCTGCTTAACTTGTAGCCTGAAGATATCATACATAAATCAGGATTAGACTTGGAGGAAGAAGGTGTGAAAATTGGAGAAAGGAACATCAACAATTTTAAGATCTGTAGATGACACCATTGTACTAGCAGAAAATTACTGATTACTGAACAAAGTCAAGGAAGAAAGTGCAAAGACAAGTTTACAGCTGAACATTAAGAAAACCAAATAATGACCACCGATGATTTGCATCACTCTAAAGTAGATGATGCAGACATTGACTTTGAATTTCCTTTCCAGAAAATAAGAGCAGTTGGGCTGAACTGCTTTCTCCTGCGGAGAGTGGAACGCCTTCAACCCTTGGGGAATGTAGCTATCAGTTACTTTTGTCCGAAAGAAATGTCTGCAGCCTTTACATCAAAGGAGTGGCTGCTGCTGCTGCTGCTGTTGTTTTGGTATATTGGTTTCACAATTGGTTTCACAACACAGAAGGTAATACCAACAAGAATTTTGGACCATCGTTGATTCAGATTCTGTCCAAGAACCTAGGAATCAGTGAGATATCATTAGATAATGTGGCACATTCCAAGCATTGTCACTTTATACAATTATAGTATTGTGATTCTATCTATGGAGATAAAATCCAAATGTTTTGTCAGTCCATTTCGATTTGCTTTCAGAGCAGCTATCACCACTAGAATCATAACTGTTTTATTTTCCCAGAGATGTTGAAATTCAATCTTTTTCCTCTCTTTGCCTTCAGTTCTGCTGTCCCCCAAGTTCTGCTGTTCTGCTGCCTATAACCCAAGTGTTCTTTTGTTCAACCAAAGTTATGTCTTGCATATTTCATTCTACTTGTTTGTCCATTTGAATCTTAAAGTTCCATAGGAATTTTGTGTCACCTTTTTGTAAGTTTTTCAGGCTTATATCCCACCAGTGCTTTGCAGGGCAAATCTAAGTTTCGCACACATTCCAGTGTATCATTGCAGTCACTTTGTCATAGAATTTCTTATATTCATTCTGTGCAATCTTGCTGTACAACTGGTAAGATAGTGAACAGTTTCAGCTTTTTCTTTGCATACATGAAATTTACTATCCTTTAATATTTGCCTTGATCCTTTTAGTTTGAAGTACCTGTTCTTGGATTTCAAAGATATGTCTTTCATTTTCTTTTTTCAGTGCCCCATTCTGTCATCATTTCAGAAGAGCCACTTCTCAGCTTTTTCTTCAACGCTTTTAATGTGTTGATCATGTAGAGGTTTGTTTTGCAGAGCTTCTATGTTTTCTTCATGACTTTTTTTCTATACATATCTTCAGTATATTCCTAATTCTTTATATATATAAATCTTTGAACATTTTTATTTGCTTTCTTTGGTGTACTCAGTCAAGGATCTTTTCTTCAACAGTCTGCTTCACAGGTAGTAGCCCCCCCCAACAATAATATTATATGATAGGTACAGATTAATATCACTTTGAGTACATAAAACATGGTTTGCTGTTGTAAATTTCCAGGATTTCATATCTAGTATATGTAGCTCTGTTTGTGCCCAATCTGCAGCTCCAGCACTATATTGAATAACTGGAATGGTTGAGGAGTTTGTGGACTGAATTCTGTCTGTACTGTTAAGTTTCCATTTTAGGACTTTGTGTATTCTTCTTGTACACTCATAGTAGCAATTTCTTTCATTTTTTTTATGTTGGATATTCTTGTTTGCTTAAAATATACATGAGGGGTATTAGAAGATTCTCTATTGCCTTCTCATTAATATAATTAACAAGAATATTGGTTACCTGCTTCTATTGACAAATTATATGAATAACCTCTGTTTTTTTAACTTCTGTACAAAACTATTATTGCTGAAATTGGGAGTGCATTTGTTACATCAGTGATAGACTTGTTTGTGAAAATTATGATAGTTACACACTGCTCTGTTCTTCCAGACAGCTGATGGAAGAGTTAGATAAGAAATAACAAGTAGTCAGTCTTAAGTGACATACTAACCTTGCTGATATATGTTTTATTCTGCTTTCCTAATCAAGAAAATAGTATAAAAACATGAAGCTTGAATAATAATGTTATCCTTCTGGATCACTATTGCTAGTAGGTTGGACTGAATGCATTTCTGATTATTAGCAGGATCGTTTGGCCAAAGAAACTCTATTTTGTATTTTATTGTATTGCATACTTTGCATTCTGTGTTGCTGCCGCATTTGCTACCCATTTTAGAGCTCATCTTAGCTCCATGTCCAACCTGTTCAGATATAGTGGGTATGAGATTTTGTCCCGCTCACATCCTATACTTGTAGTATGCCCAAGTCCTAGTAGTTTCCTTCATGGTTGAGGCATTCAATGATATTTCCACCAGAAAGCTTTATTCCAATTCAACCATTTTTTTCACTTATTTATTGATATGTGGCACATCAATTCCAAATTCTATTGAGTTGCACTCACTAAATTTTCTTGCAATATTCAATAAAGATACATTTTTCAAATATAGTCAGCCCTGCACATTTTCAGGTTTCACTTTTGTGAATTTGATTATTCATAGATTATTTGCTGTTACCTCTGCCGCCTCCCTGCCCTATTTTTAATAGGGACTGCACGCCTTATGAGACTGAGAAACTGCAAACAAGCCTTGTAAGTACCTCTTAAAAATGATGTGGGGCAGCAGTGGAGGTGGCAGTAGCCTCACCAGCCACCTACTTCTGTCTTGTGAAGGAACCCTGAAGCCTCAAAGGAATCCAGGGCGGGTTGAATGTGGTGATCATAGTTTTTTGTGTGTGTTAAATATGGTTTGGGAGGGCCTAGAGTTATTCGCATTTTTTTTCAGTTTCGTGGGAGTCCTGGGCACCTAACCCTAGTGACAGTAGTGACTTTCCATATAGTTTTAAATCATCCATGTATAATAAATGATTTATTTCTGCAGATTGATTTGATATTTTATTTCCATGATATTGCAATGACAAATTAGAAAAAGAAATGAGGAATCACTCTGAAAAATTCCATGTCTTATATTAATTCTGCCATGTTCTTCTCCATTTACCATTAATATGGTATTCCACAATTGTATTAGAGGTGAGAGAAAGTTTCTGATTTTCTTCCTGATTCCTAAACATTTGAGAGATTTTACAGTCCTGTATATGAAAAAGATTTTTTTTCATAATCAATCTGTGCTATGTGTTGGACTAAAATTAATTTTTAAAAGTCTGTTCAATATGTAAATTTGTCTTTCAACTTTTGAAGTTTTTCGATATCATTTTGTCAATTAGTAAATGATCTTTTGTTTCTTAGAAACTGGGACATTGCATTTCTGTTGCTTTGGATATAGAACATACTGAACTAGATGAGACTGGACTGAATTAGATGTTATTCCTGTTAATAATTTAATCACTCGGAAAAAAATTAATGATGATATGAACTGATTTTTCATGTGCACATGCTGCACATGAGACTCCCCTGGCAGAACAAATGGAACGTTGAAGTTCTCCTCTCTCCTACTGAAAGCTTAGACTAAATTTGCCCAGTTTCCAGGCTGCTGATGCAAGGGAGCAGAATTTAATTCCCCAACCCACCCCTGGCTGATCATAGCAATGTTTCATTTCATAATCAATATCTCAGTGGAACAAAGGTTAAGGACAATAGGTTCCATGGGGAAACTGTTTCTAAGCAGCTCACAGCCTCACTTTGCTTGCATCTTTCATTGTCACTCTCAGCAAAGCTCTAGTTAGAGGCCTAGCTGTTGCTGAATGTTTTTATTCGTGACTTAAACAAAGTATCAATGTAGGAACTGTGGCCTTTCTGTTGAAGTCATGAGCCGTAGTCTGAAGACTCCTGAAACTCTACTTCACAGAGGTGCTGGAGCCAATGAAAGAAAAAGTTCAAGTAGTATACAGAATGGCAAAGTCTACTCAAGAAAAAGAATTAAACAGACGAACTTATAGAAATATCAAATCTGCATGTCTAAAATAAGTTGGAATGAGCTATCTTATTCCAGGGTAATATTTTCCATTAGTGGAAAAGTCAGGGAACAGAAGGATATTAAACAGAAGGACATTGAGACAGTTGCGTAGGGACAGGGGGGCGATGGGGGTAATTTGCCCCCAGCTGCAATGTTTTTGGGGCGCCCCAGTGTGCCACGGTCATGCCCCCATGCACTGTGGCCATGCCCCTCTGCTGTAGCCCCATCCCCTTCTGCCCCCTCCACACACTCCAAGCTTTGCCACTGCATTGAGATCTATCTCACTTCCCCTTATTCCATTCCAGGTTCTGGGCACTGAGTCTGTTCAGAAGTCATGATTCACCACTTCACAACTTACCAGAATTGTATCATTCGGGACCTTCCCGAGTTTTCAAAGAAGTCTTGCACAATCATATCTGATTCCTCTTTGACATGTGAGTTAATGGTCACATAGCTATTTTTATTTTTATTTTTTTGTAGTGCCAGAATTAAACGTGCATGATGGAAGCATAACATGAAACTGACATAACATTTGTTATTTCTGAAATTAATTTATCTTTTTCTCCAGAATAAATCTGAAAGGAAGGAAGAGGAAAATACCAGACAGAATGGACAGATGGGGGTGGGGGTGGGGAATCTGAATGAAATGAGGAATTGAATGATCTGTAATATTCTCTCCTGGATTTTTTTGCCTCAAGAGTGACTACATTGCTATAACTGTTCTCCAGTAAGAATTGTCAAGAACAGTAACAGTAATGAAGAGTCATGAAATGGGAAAAATAAAAAAAGAAACATTGCTCTTATATGTTTTAATTCAGCAGCTTGTGCTGTGTCATTTCCTCAAATGTTCAGATTAGGTCTGTGAAACATGTCAGGATCTCTTGCATTTATTTATATCATGTGCTTCACTGGACTTGCCTGACAATTTTATACTTCATAACTATTCTGTCTATTTTGCCTCAGTTCGTAAGGTCCTCAGTGTTGTCTGATAGTGGCTTCAATGAGAACATTAGAAAACTACAGTAGCAACAGCAACAATAACAACAAGAAGAAGTAATTTGCTTTTCCTTTTTCCCATGGTATTGACAGCCAATGTGATACAGAGGTTTAAGCATTGGACTAGGACTATAGTAGACCAGGGTTTACATCCCTGCTCAGCTATGGAAACCCACTGGATGGTGTTGGGCAGATCACACTCTCAGAGTCACAGGCTCAAAGGAAGGCAATGACAAACCCCTCTGAACAAATCTTGCCAAGAAAACTTCATGATAGGTTAACTTTAGGACCAGCATAACTTGGAGATGACTTGAAAGTACACAAAAACAACTAATAATTAGAATTTATGCGATTTTTTCTCTCCCTAGGCCACCATTTCAGTGTTTGATTATGGATGAGGAAATTATCACTCATTAATTAACTAAAAACATTGCACAACAATTTGAAAATGTTTCCCTCCTCTGTCCCTCCTCCCCAGTTCTGGATGCTAATCTGAATGTTAATCACAGTTTAAAGGGGAATCTGTGCAATAGCTCCCCAAAGACAGATTTTTGGAGCACCAAGGATGTGTGCCCAGAGAGAACAGATCATGGAATCTCCCAAGTAGTGGGCATAAGGGACCTGTGAGGTTTCCAACCCTAGTGAGCTAAAAGGCAGAGTTGCTTTACTTTTGGTCTATGTGAAACCTCTCCCAGACCACTGTCTAGTAACACTCCTATACCACTCCCACCTTCAACCTGCAGTTACATGTAGTGAGGGAGGCCTTAAAAACAGAGGCCATAAATCTCATAAGTGCCATACATACTATAAAAACCATGTGGCATATGTTTCCTTCTTACTTCCACATTTCTTCAGTTCTTCAGAAGAGCTTACATATGTTTCACACACAGTGGGAACTGGATGCTCTAATTGGAAGCATCCTAGGGCCTTTTCACATTACACAATTATAGCACTATGGTTCCACTTTAACTGTCATTACTATAGTCCATGAAATTCTGGAGCTTGTAGTTTGATGGGACACTAGAGAAGCCCTCTGACTGAGAATTCTGAATACTCCTCCCTAAACTGCAAATCCCAAGATTACATAAGACAGAATCACAGGAGCTGTGTACTTTGTGTAGTTTGAAAGGGTCCTTCATTGACAGGGAAGACACCCATTCTTCAGTACTCAGTTCTTTAAAGTTAGCCTAAGTCCTTCCTGTTCATGGCTCCAACTCCATTTAGAGTTGAGCCTGTTAGTTATTTCTTTGCTATTCACTGGTTTTGCCCCTAAGATTTCACTCAGATGTACACATCAAGCCATACACCCCATGTGATTGACTATACTATACATGTCCCAATGGGCACCAAAAACACAAACAGTGTTAAATGCCTAAATCTCCAACATACTTCAATAGCCACAGCTAGGGAATATGCCTTCCATTGTGGCTAAATCATCAGGGCAAGTGTGACAAAGTTCTGGGGGTGTGGCTACCTAAAGTACCAATGCAGCCTAGAAGGAGGTTTCTAGAGAGAAACCCAGCCCAGTAGTGTGTGGGAGGGGTTTATGGCTGAGAGATTTATATAAAGGAAAGTACTTGTGGTTATTTTGATTTCTTTAATGAGAGCCTAGGAAGGAGTTAGGGAGCAAAGTCTCTTAGTCAGAGAATATGACTGCTTTGGGAGGTCTGGTTCTCAGTGGAAGCCTAGCGAGAGGCAGAAGAGTAATTGAGCCCTAGTAGGATCTGGTCAGAGAGTGTAACCTAGACTGGAAGTTCAACCAAAGTGCTGTTGTATGATAATTGTGCCTTTTGTGGAAGTGTGAAGACATAATTGAACTGCATATGAACTCTAATATGCTACTTTATTGTTATTATTGTTATTGTAAATGTCACAGCTTATCTTTGTAAAAACTGACTTGGCTTGAGTTGTCTACAGTGATAAATGACACTGAAAAATGCATGGCCATAAAATTATTAAGTGGTTCTAAATAAACGCTGAAAACCTTACACAGAAGTGGTGCTATGGAGGGGTGGGGGGCAGAGCTATGTGGAAAAGACAGGGGCATCTCATCAGATTGGAACTGCCATAGCAGTCTGGGAGAAGCAAGGCAAGGCTTACAAAATCTGCTGTTAAAATGATCCACAATCTAAGAGCTGCCAGCAAATGGCAGATCTCAAGCAATTATTTCAGTGCCTTTCAGGCCAAAAATAGTCAGGCCAGTCTGTTTCCTTTATTTCTTGAGTTTGAGATTCAAAGCCCAAAGGACTGCTTTCTCTACCCCCTGGGACAATCTAAACTTAAAAAAACAAAAAAGCTGTATGCCTTACAGTGTAGAACAGTGCTAACCAAGTCTGACTGTTGAATAGGCATGAAAACAAACTACAGTGGTCATTCAAGGATGGGGGCCAAACATAAATGGGATAGGAGGGACATTTTTTAAAAAAAGTTTTAAAAAGGGGTAGATTTCAGATGTTGAGAAATCCTGATGAGGTGCATCCTAAATAGGCAAGAATCTTCACAGTTCAGAATTCATTCTATGTGAAAAATGCACATTATGTTTTTTTCCTGCAGAAAACAGCATTTTTGAGCAGGAACAGCATTTTTAGTGTTGAAAAACAACACTTTTACATGTGATAATAACACCAGAAGCAATAACAGCAACAAAAACAACAATGGGCCACACTTCAGAATTTATCATTACACCTTTGACTAGTAAAGGAAATTTATCCAAGCCAAAACTCTCAAAATCTTATCTCTAGAAGCTCTAGCCATTTCTAACAAGCACTTTTTTTTTTTCATTTTTGTAGGCACGAAAAAGTATTCTGATTGTTTTTACTTGCTGCATGAAATTGCAAGAGTCATTGCTCTTTTTTGGTTTGTTTGCACTTTGGGAATTCTTAGTGAAAAATTTCTTAGAAAAATAATTGTTTTTGTGTCATCCTCCCTCACATTGTGATGATATAAAACTGTGTAGTTTGCTTCAAAACAATGTCCTCTGCTTTTTAAAAAAGTGTAAGTGTTATTGTGTGGCAGGTGATTAAAATCAAAGATATTGCTTCTCATAGAAAAGATAGACTGCAACTTTTCTCTTTTATTTTTTTTATTGATTAAATTGTGAAACATAACATCAAGTAAAATTAACAATAATCTCTTCTACTATTATTCCTCTCCCCGCCCCCGCAAATAATTCTACGATAACAAAAAGTAAAAGAAAAGAATGGTGTAAAATTAATTCCCATCTAGACATCCCACTATCATATAAAATATAAAACTGTAGTATTGGAGTCCATAATAAGATACAACAACAGTTCAGTTTTTCCAAATTAGTTCTCCTTCAAACTGTATTTATTTTTCCATATTATGCTGTATTTAGCTGGAACATTAACATCTGTGTTTTCATCATTAACATATTGAATAAATGAGTACCAATTTTAAGTAAAATGCATCTAGTTTAACTTTTCCTTTACTCAGTAAGATATTATGAGGGAATTTTTTTCCATAATAGCTGTAAACCATTTAATACCTATAAACCATGGACTCCCTATTTGCTGGCATATAAGACTCACTTTTTCCCCTGAAAAATACTGTTTGATAATGGGATGCATCTTATACGTCAATGCGTCTTATACATTGGTGAATGCTATTTGTCGGCATATAAATGGAGTGCTTCTTATATGTTGGTGTTACCACCGTGAACTGGCCTGGCCTTTGGTAACCGTAGATATCATTTTGATATCATAATTCGGCCCTGCTCTGCCACCAGCCAAGTGTTTGTGAGGCCACCGAACAAGCGTGAAGCTAGGTATGGCTATTATACCAAGGCAAGCCAGAAACTGCCAGATCTGCTTTAGGGGACCTACCGAAACAAACACCCTCATTATAGATGCGTATTAAAACAAAGAGACCTCTGCCCCGAGAGGGCACCCTGGCGAGCTAAGTACTTAAACCGCCAAGTTAGCCACATTTACATACTGGCCATACTATTGTCAATTCGGACCTTAACTCAATCATGTAAATTCTGACCTTTCGGAGACATTGTCTCCAGCCCAAAACTCATTGTTTTCACCCAAGACCAGACTAGCCTATGGTCATGCCTTTCCCTAATAAAAACCCCCAGTTCCAAGAGCTCCTCGGACTGCTCAACGGACTTGCATTTGGACCGCTCTGAAGTTCTATCCCGCCTTGCCGCTGTTTCATTCTGCGAGCTCCCCTCGGCCACCACGCCGGGTTTCCTCCTCTCCAATTGGCTTCTTCAGGACTACGAGAAAGGTGGCGTATCACCTGTTTTCCTCAAACTCTCTTTTCTATTTCTTAGTAGTAGCGAGGCTGTGTTTTCTTAATAATTGTTTAATAAATATTGTTGTTAGTTTGAACTGTCTAACTGCTCACTGACCTGATGCTGTATACATTGGGTAAAAGATCCCTGCTGAGTTACCCTGCCTCTCGTTAGCCAAGAAGGTGCTCCAGCTAATTTCCCCATCTTGCTTGTGTTTGTTTTGGTTATTTGGGCGCCCCTCACAGGACCCCCAAGTCACAGGGTAACATTGGTGTATATTATACACTGGCAAATATGGTATTCTGTGGTTTTTATCCTGTATAAGGTAGGAAACATCTGAGCAGTGGTCTAGCAGAAAGTGAACATGGGTATAAATGTAATTCTTTTTAATTAACATGTACTTCCATTAGCATCAACCTTGTGAACTGTGCATGAGTTTTTCTTGCCATTTCAGCACTTTATGACATTTCTGCCTCATCATTTGCTATTATTAGTTAGTACATTTTTTTAAAAAAAAAATGTAGTTTATTTCTTCCATATAGCACTGGACAATGAGAACAACCTGCAGACTAATAAAAGTTCAGTATAATCATCTCTGAACATCTGCCTTCTTGCAGTCTGGCGAAGAGCTAAGCATTTAGCAACAGTGCTAAGCATTAACTTTGTCACACCCCAAGCTTTTCATGCCATCATGTCAACACTTTGATTCCTTTCAGTATTTTGTTAGAAGCCATGACCTTCATATACCTATACTGAATCCTAGATTCTTCTGTTCCTCTCTTTGCTATCATTCTTCTATTTAGACAGGCTTTAGCCATTAACTGGTTGTTTCTGAAGAGTCTTTTTGGCTATTTCACCTTACACTATTGTAGTGCTATTATTCTACTTTCAACCTCTTGTGGAATTCTGGAGTTTCTAGTTTACTGAGGCCCAAGAGCTCCCTGGCTGAGAATTCTAAATGGTCCTCCCTAAACTGCAAACCCCAGAATTCCATAGGATGTTGAAAGTGGAATAATAGCACTATAACAATCTAGTGTGGAAGTGGCCTTTGAATGGTTGAATGTTCTATACCTCTCTCCATTATTTATTTATTTATTTTGAAATTTTAAATACCTACTAAATTGTTTTAGTTCAGAATCTGGCTTTTCATACAATAAATTCTTCAGCAATTTTGAATTGCTCTTTAATGTTACGAGTGACTGCTTTTTATCTGTGTCACTTTTCATGCACATTCTCAACAGGCTTGGTTCCTGCACAGGAAGAAAGCTAGCATAACTAACAAACATTAGGATAACAAAAACAAACAAACATTATTAAGCCAAGATAAGAGATCTAGTGTTGAGATTGTTTGAGGGGAGAGGAGAAACACTGGTCCTCAGAACTTTCTTGTATGAGTATCTGGAAAGCATCTAGATGGAGGGATCATGGATGGATGGGATAACAACTTTATAGAAGGAAGTATGTTGGAGACCTTGGGGGCTTTAAGATTATGAGCCCCTAAAAGCCATGCTTCTGTACTTTAAAAAAAAGGGCTCAGAAGCATCTCTATTTATAACCTTATATAATATAAACATGTATAATGCATGCATAATATAAACAGAGAATGATTGTGCAAATGATGATTTCATAATTATCACTCTGAGAGTGGTGCTCTAGAAAGTATTGGTTTATCATGTCATGCTTCTAATGGTTAGTTAAATGGGTTATGGTCCCAGTGGGAAAGTAGGGAAACTGATAACCGTTTTCAGTCAAATGCACTGTGACTGAAAAATACATTGATAGGGCATTTTTTTTTCTTTAATCACGAGAGGAAATCAGTTACAGAGTTCCAAATACTTCCTTCTGGAAGATGTTTACATTTTACAAACCTTCTTTGTATTTTGCAATTTTTTGGTTAATGTCTTGTTTCTTACCGTTGCATAATTGAAATTGGCATCTTACAAATGAGACACATTGCATAACTATGTCATAAATGACATGTACCATGTGGGATGCTAGAAAATGAAAATAATTACACCACCATCAATAATTCCCATCCTTTGGGAGATAATGCCTTTGTTGCTTGCAATGATACAACTATCATTTCAAAATCATCTCCAAGAGAAGAAAAATGTGTTGGTAGAATATAGCACTACTTTATTTAGCATACTACCTATTGCTTCAGCAAACCCTGATAACCCCAAGGAGGCTGAGACAAGAAACACATAATAAATGTAAAGAAGAATAAGTTGTCAGATAAACCAGTGAAGCACATGCCATAAACAAATGTGAAGGACACTGGCATGGTTTATAACTTGAAATCAGAAATGAGAGACAGTGACAAAGTAGAAATAACTGTATGATGATTCCATATTCCAGTGTAACAATAGAATAATAGTTTTTTGTATTTTTTTTTAGATTTGGCTACAGTACGTAATCTCATTTCCACTTGATTAAGACTTTGTCAGAACAATGTTCAACACTTATACAAGCAGCAGAAGTTGCCTGAGTTAAAGCTACAACCACACTCTTACTTCCCCTGTCTCTTTTGTGAAATACTTAGCTTGAAGCATTATACTTTAAACTATCTCTCTAGAGGGTTTCAGACAAGTTTTATTGTGTAATAACCCTGCCCCTTTCATAGATTTTTTACAGGAGGAAGAGACATTGTTATTTTCCTTTTGTAACTCTCCTGTGTTTTCCCACTGCTTCTTCTGACTTTTTTTTATTAGCACAAAAAGTCTTTTAAAGAGGTGGACATGGAATAGCTGAACAATGTTGTTGGTTTGACAGCACTAGAAGCTTTCTATGTAGAAGTATCCCAAAATAGCAGTTAACTATTAAAAAAAAGAGAATTGCTATCTGTGACTGCAGTCAGAAAGAGGTGTAGCTGTTCTAAACTAGTTCTGAGTTGAATTTTCATGAGCTTCAGGTTTGACTTGGGAAGGTCATGACTGATACAGAAGATCCTTTTGATAAAATAGTTAAGAAATCAAATAAAGAAATTTAAAAAAACAAGTATTTCTCATACCCTCTTGTTGTCATTCTTTGCTCTTTATAAGTATTAGATACTAGTTACAGCTCAGAAAGTTTTGAAAAGCTGATCATGAAGTGCCTAGAGAACTGTATTTTTCCAGTTTTGATATTAAGGATGCTAGCGCTCAACTATTTCATCACTGCAAAACAATAAATAATTTTGTCAATTTTCTCTCCACTGCAGAGAAAATTAATATTTCTTCAGAGTTCTGGTTCAGTATTTACACATTCCACAGTGTTTCAGGAAATTATTTTGTGCAGATGCATATGTGTTTTTTTGTGTGAGAACTGTGGAGTCTGAGAAGGTATTTTGTGTGTGTCTAAGACTGCTGTTTTTGATAACAAAATACAATACCCTCTTACAATAAAATCTTTCACCTAAAACTAGCACAACAAAACCAAGTGGCTATTTTTTGCAAGATTGACCTTTTTTGCACAATATTTTTGTGCAAATTTTTTGTTGTGCAAGATTGTTATTTTGTGTGTGTGTGTGTGTGTGTGTGTGTAGAATACATCAATCTTGCCCCCAAACCACACATAGCTGTCTGCAAATGGGATGATGGTCATACTGTAAACTCTCATAAGACTTTTACACATCCACAAAAATATATCTCAATGCGAAATAATATCCTAGAATAGCTTGGGAGGGGGGAAAAACAGCACAAAAAACTTGTTCTTCCTGAACAGGTTATGGCAAACATTTTTTCCATGCCTAATTGGCACATAAACAATTTAGAGAAGCCCTGAAATCAAAAATATGGCATAGCCTAAGAATTTTTCCAAGGAGAATTAGCTAAAGCTAAATATATAGAATTTCTCTGTACCATAGGTAGAAAATATTTATTTCTCCCAAAGTTTTCAATTAGATTCCAAGAAGCCCCAGTCAGCAACACCGATGGTAAAGGACTGTGGGAATGTGGGTGCGGTAAACATGCAAAATATCTGGAAGCTCAAAAGTCTCCTCTCCTATTTTGTAAACTCTCAGTATAAGCCCCCTCTCAGCTCCAGTTCTTGGGCAGATAGCCAGGTCTGGGAGTATGAAAAGGCTGTTACCAGACACATAGGCTGAAGAGTTTATGCAAAATATATGGAGATAGGGTGGGGAACCTTGTTCAGATAAATTCAATTTCAGCTAAGTCCTGGAGAGACACATGCCAGTGGTTTGAGGTCAAAGGCAAAGAGGTGGGTCAAAAATAGCAGCATGTCAAAGGCTTTTTATGGTAGAGAGACATTTCAACCATTTAAAACAAGAGGAAAAAACTAAACCAAAAGTGGAAAACCACTACATAAAGTATCAAAAAGAACTGGGAGTAGTCTTTTAGGAAACCCTAGAAGACCAAACTGTGGCTCCTGGAGGAGGAGATTTCAGGTTGTGGAGCCTCAAGTTCTCCATTGATGACATACAGGGTTTTACCTAAGCTTTATCATTCTGCAAGCTGGGTGGTTTAGATGAGTTTAGGAATTTTGTAACTCCCTTGCTCCCAAGGGTTCCCTGAGCTTTGTTCTTAAGAACTGCACAATTCCCTACAACCTTAGAAAGATAAAATATTACCCACATTCACATGTCATAATTGTTCCCCTAGTTGGCTGTACAAATTGTAGAAATGTAATGAAGAAACAACCAGAAAAGGAAAAGTTCTAATCTTTTATTTGAGTTTAAGTTAACTCCAAACACTGAAATCTAAAGAGCAATTCAGATGGATAGATTTGGAAGCATCCCTACTTTAAGACAGCCCCTAGAAGTTTTACTCAGATATTTAGAAGGAAGTTGGATATTGTACACATTTGCTTCTGGTTTTATAAAAGTATAGCAGAGGCATTTTGCATTTTGCATGATCACTTCTATTGACTTTTCTTTTTTTAAAAAAATCTTAAATTATCTCACTCTCTCTCTCTTTTTATAATCATTTTATTAAAAATTCACAAATAAAACAATTAACTTTCATTGTTATTTCTGCTGACATATTCTTGATACTTCCAATCTGATCTGGATTTCCTTTTCAATATCCCATATCTAAGCTTTATCATTGTACTGCATTTTACAGCTAGATCACATGTTAGAACTTGTATTACATTCACCATTTACCAGCTTCATGATGGCAACCGCAATCATCTCAATCTTTTAAACACACAGTACCATGAATTACAAACTTCTATCACAAGTCACCCAGCAACTACCCACAATTTGCCATTCTTTCTGAATTTTGTCATCTGATTTCCCTTTTAATCTTTGAGAGACCATATCAGTGGTTTTATTTTCAATAAAAGTTCCCCACCATTGTTCTATTGTAGGTATTTGCTGTGATTTCCATACCTTTGCATATTCAATGCGTGCTGAAGTTATCATATATAATAATATTCTCCAATATTTCTTGATATTAGTTCCATCAACTATATCTGTCATATTCAACAAGTACATTTCAGGCATCATAGCAAACTGTACCTTCAATATTTCACAAATTTTATTGTGTATTCCAGTCCAGTATTTCTTGACCTTTGAATATGTCCACCGCATGTGGTACATAGTACCTACCTCTTTCTGACATTTCCAACATAGTCCAGTACCTGTGTTATAGATCTTTTTTAGTTTATCTGGAGTTAGATACCATCTATATAACACCTTGTAATATTCTTTCAAATTCTGGGCCACCGTAAATTTATTTGTCTTTTCCCAACTCTTTCCCCAGAAATCTAACTGGATTGTATGTCCAAAATTCTGTGCCCGTGTGACCATAGCCTCTTTAACTGTTTCTCACTCTCTTTTTTTAAAACAAAAACAAAAACATAAAAACTTCTGAGATTCCATTTACTTCTGTTTTCTGACAGTGTGTTTATGTCCATTCATTAAAATGGTTCAGACTAACAGGTAGATTTCTTTTCTTTCCCGTTCCTCTTCCCCTTTGCTTTCTGTCTTTGTCAGGATTACACATTGCTAATAGCCAGTAATTCTAGAAGCAGTCCTAATTGCAATCTACAATAATAACATCACCTGATAGAGCCGAATTTGATATTGATTTTAAAAGATAAGTAGCAAAAAGGAACATGGCCATGAGTCATGCTGGGTGGGGATTCTGGAACTGTGCTCCAAAAGAGCACAATGCATACGTTCTACATCTTTTATTTTGGCAAACTATCATTTATCATGAGCTTTTTTTAAAAAAAGATGCATATATGTTGCTTGGTTCTCTCTCTTTTACACACACACATGCATGCACACACAATGAGAGGAATATGAAAGTGTTGTTAAAATTTCTGTAACCTCGGTTATAGCTCTAATTATAAGCATGTTAAGCTGCAGAAACAAGGTGAGTTTTCCCCATTTTGAATGGCTTTTGGGGTGTCTCTTTCCCATCATCTTTGTGGATATCAGGATTGTTTGAGAAGAACTGGATCTTAAAATCCCAGAATATGAGCACCTTGATTGGGGTTTCTTCTGTTTTCACATCTTACTATTCTTTTTCCCATGGCTTTGAAGAATAGGAGAGATGTATATATTTTTCTTGCTTTATCAAGAATACATAGATAAAGAGTTCCTCTAAGAAAGCAGCTGCAGGAAACATTGATTCCAATATTAAAAGAGGAGGAGTAATTGAGTTCTTGGAACATATGGATACTTTAAATGGAATAATACTGTTTTATTATTTTGTTACTTTTCATTGTTTTATTCCCAGAAGGCCTATATTAGGATCTCTGACAAACTTTTATATTCATGAAGAAGATAAGTGCATTAGTTTAATTGCTTTTGAGCCTGCTTCCATGCTAATCCTTGAAATTTGGTTTCATGTGAAGTACAAGAGACAATTATACATACAGAAACATAACTATGCTTAGCTTCTAGCAAGATGTACATGTGATATATGTTGTTTGCAGAATTTAGACCTACATTCATACTACAGAGAGTTCTGGGTAGAATATTCATAAAAGATCATTACAAATTTTCTTGCCCTTGACAAGAAAGGATTCTTAGCTTGTCAAGAAAAATGTGTCTACTGCTTGTGATAGTTTTTGTTCTTTAGTAAAAAGACCAGGAAGTTTTTTCTCCAGTTTCTTTCTTTCTCTCTCTCTCTGCATGTGTGCACATGTATGTGAGCTTTGAAGTGTGTGTGCAAGACTGTATACTTGTGCAAATCGTGTTTTGCTTTGTTTTTTGGTGGGAGAGTCCCAAAATATGAAAATTCATTGAAAAACATGCAAGCCTGTTGTAATCTTGCCAGCAGGGAAAATGATCATCTTTGAAACTGTTCATTTTTTCAAGTGAGAATACTAATAAAAAAAGCTCTAATTCCCCTATCAAGGACTTTCCATTTCCCCAAATATCCACTGACATTTTGGTTCCACTGAAGCACCCTTTGACTGTAACCATCACCTTCCCCTTTGTATTCTCCTATAGACTTGTTAGGTGATGCTGGTTGTGTTGCTGATACTTTAGTGATCTGTTCCTACCAGGTAAGTGCCCTGACAGTTGGTAAATAAAGGAATCAGGTCAAGGATAACCAGCAGGATCTCTGCTCCTATTTCATCATGACCTCTGGATACACTAACAAGCAACTATGTGATTTCATGAAAGGAGGCTGGTGGTTGCTAGCTGTTTTGCTAGGGATGTGTTGATGAGAAGTGGTAGTGGGTGTCACAGATATCTGTGGATTCTAGCATAGCTGATATAAGGCCTGGTAGATTGCAATCTATTTGGTTGGATATCCACTTTATATATATTGAACAGAATCTATTCCCTATCCAAACTTAGAGTAACAACACGGTGGTGGTGAAGCATGTGTATTGATTGACCCAATTTGTAAGAACATTGTGTCAAGGGGCAGACAGCTTGATGCAGCAATAACACCACCATCCCCAAATATTTTCCCCTAAAAGCTTCCTTTCAAGATATTTATATTTAGTGATGTCAAAGTTGCTGAATCATTCTGTGCCATGATATAATGTCTTTCTCAGATCAAGTGAGGAGATATTCATCCCATGTCTCCTTTCCATTTTTTCCATCATACCTCCAAGGAACAATGCTGGTTAGGAATGAGTCATTCTTTGAGCTCTGATTTCTGGCATTCTGAGCTTAGATGTTGCCAAATGAAAGAGCCATATGCAAAAAAATAAGCTCCCATTAAATCATCCCTCAAATCAACAAAGATACCTTTTGTACCAGATATACAGATTTTCACTGTTTGGTTTTCCCAAAGATCAGTTTGCTGTCATTCAAATAAATATTTCAGCATAGGAAAAAGAACTTAAATATTTAAGTAGAACTGAACACCACGCGCGCGCGCACACACACAATGTCAGTAAAGAGCCCAGTATTCCTTTTCCATTCTCCAATGGCCTCAGCAATTAGAATAATCTTTCAACTCCCTTCTGGACAAACCATATCTTAACAATGACAGTAGTTCACCCTTCATGACTCACTTAGTACCTGGCCTCTGAAACAAGGGTGTAAAAACTATAATATAGTGAACTGTATAGGAAGAATTGGAAATCTAGGCAATTCTATGTGGGCCAATAAAGCTTCAATATAGATGAGAAACCAGTTCACATTTCTTTTTAAACCTCATATTTATGAGAAGCCAGTGTCACAAAACAAAGGCATCAGAGATTTTGTCTCATGCTGGTTAACTTTCTTCCCCAAAAAACACTCAGAATTTTAATGGTTATATTGAGGAATTTATGCAAGCAACAATGTAACATTTCACAAAGTTGCTAAAGCAAAAGAGTTTAGGATGGGCACAGAGTTCTATACCTCCTGTATACCATCTTTTGGCATGCATCACAGTGATTGGTAGAAGTCACAAATGTCATGTCACCCCACCAGCTCCCAGAGCATTCCCAGGCTCTTCAGATGTTCGCATTCTAGCATCTTGATATCCTAACTCTTCCTTTCTTGTTATATCTTCCTTTCTGGTTCTTCTCACTCTGTCTCCCCAGGGTTTTCACACCTTATACTTTGAGGTGTGATTTACAACCTTTCCACCAGACATCCCTGATCCCTAGGCTCCTAGACCAAACAAACCTTGAAGGCTTGTACCGCACCTGGTTTCAGGTCAGAGCTTATCAGATAATTTCCCTGTTCTCACACTCACATTCACATAATTCTATCATCCCCTCATTTCCATAATTCTTTTACAGCATAGTCTTCTCCCGTAATAGTTCATTGCACAGCTATGATCTTTTAGGCAAAATTACAAAGCATATATATATAAAGTATACAGTATATATATATAAAGCATATAGTATTTTTACAGTATAAAAATTCAGTGCCCCTTCTACAATATAGCAAGGCACTAAACATGTTCTATGCAAACAGCAATACATACAGGTAATGTAATATGGAGGCATATTGTAATCATGGTAGATAATCATCCTATTTAACATGATTAACAGCATGCACTAACTGGACGTACTTAATACACAGCAGGATATACTACATATAGCAATGAAAGGCAAAGCATATAACAAAGGATAATATGTCATAAGAGTAATAATGGATAATCAATCCTCAATGAACACATATAGCAAAGCCCATGGTACACTGTTGTACAGCATTAACATAGCATGGGAAAACAGAATCACATGCAGTATGGCAGTAACTTAATAGTACATAGCAACATGCACAGTTATACATTCTAGAAATAAATGTAACATATTTCTCCAGCAAGGCATATAGCATGTAGCATATAATATACCTCTAACAGATCCCTAAATCAAAAACCATGAGAATACAATCATCTTCATTTAACATACTGTGGCAATAGACTCATATTGCAGCAATTATTCATGTTACCCCTAAATGTGGGTGGCTTAGGGGTCCATCTATGATGCCTCCTTCTGTGAAATGGTGTGGAATATTTGCTAAAAGAGGAGGCCAGCAAGAGGGGGGTAACCTTATGAGATCTTTTATACTTGTTTATACAGATACTAACACAGAGAAGAGCCATATGGAGATTCAAATATAAGCTTGTTTTTTTTTTATTGAGGGAATTAAAAATTGCAGACACACAAAAGCCAAGCAGTCTCACAATCACACAAGGTGAACTAATAGAAGGAAGGAAAGGCCTGGATAAAGAGAGTTTAGGATGAAGTGGATGATATTTACCAATCCAACAGTGAGGAAGTGAAGTGATGTGGCTTAGACTAGGAGTCCAAGGATAGTATAAATTGGAAATCAGAGCAGTAGAGTGACAATGAGTACACCAAAAGTATTACAAGTTATCTGTCTCAGAACCAGGGCTTAAATATTCTTTTTCTACCCTGAGGGATAAGAAGTTAATGGTTCTCTGGCAGAACAGACAATGGTATCCAGACAGTGGTATCTAGAAATTGCACAATGGGGTCTGGAATGAGATAATAGTCTTAGCATTAGTTGACAAAGGACTGATGAAAATCGTGATTGCTCCTTAATTGTAGGACAGGTTATGGGACAAAAGGGAGAAGGTTGAAAGCAATCAACCTTTCTGTGGAAGCAGTTTGGGTTCTACTGTTTCTAAAGGTCAGGTCGTTGAGGGACATCTGTAAGTCCATTATCTCTAGAATTTCCCTGACTATGACCTAGCCATGCTCTATGGTCTCATTCTGACCTAGTAACACATGTGTAGCCAGTAACCTAGTAACACATGTGTAGCCAGTTCCTTTTTGCTAGCAAGCTCCCAGTCACAGTGGGATATAATTTATTTTTTGCACCAATTAAATATTTTACCAATTAAACCATCAAGAAGTAGGGGTGTACAAACTGACAACGTTCAAATTATGCACAAGGCTTAATGGATGATGATTGTAACGTCTGATAGGAATCCAAGCCTTTGGCTATTACAATATAACCACTCATTACAACAAAGCAGTATATATTTCCAGCACAGGATAAGCTGAACACCAGATTACAGTATCAAAAAGCGTAATCAAGAAGTATTCATCATCATGGCAGAGTTACATTATGAATCATGGAAGGGAGTGAAGCCAACATGACAGATTTTCAGAAATTAGAAATGACCGAGTTTAGTTTAGTCCAGATCAGTGCCAAATAAACCAAGGACAGCACTGTTTAGTGGTAGTTCTTTTGCCTGGCTCAGGTGTTTGTTTATAATGTGACAGATGCAACACTGGATGCCATTTGATTAACAGTTGTCTTCCAAAAGAAGTCTTTGTCCTGTTAACAAAAGAGTTGAACACATGGTTTTTCAAGTTCTAAGAATCCCATTTCATTCATTTTGATGTCACCAATGGCAGCATCAATTGTTGAGTGTATAGTACTGAAGGCTGATATCCTGTTGACCTGAGGGGTCAACAACAATATTGGTGGTATCATATCAGTACACTATTACATTTGCACAGCAGACTTTACAACTACCTCTTAGTGATATATACTTTTCTTCCCTCATTGCCCAAATCTACTGCTACACTCATGAATGAGGTGTCTACTCCTCACTTGGAAACTAGTGCCTGAATTCCACTTCCGGCAGAAATTTACTCCTTATGTGGAGATTAGAAGTAATCTGACAGTCCTATGTGTATCACTGATTTGTGATACTTCACATTTTCTTATGAAATTTAGCCCTTCGTGCCGGAAATATCAGGCCATGAATGCAAATAGGTGAGCCATCTCTTTAAAATCAGGTTTGGTCTTAATTAATGGCAAACTTGGGCTTTCTACTTTCCTATGACTCTCATAAAAATAATAATGTTAGAGAATATGGAATTAACAATATAGTTGCTTCTCCTGGAGGCATTATCCTTTCCCATGGGATTGGCAGCACTGCCATGTTGGCAGCTCCTTCCACAAGATCTCAATGGTTTTACATTACAGGAATGAACATATGGAGTGCAAAAACTGGCCCAGAGTTGTTCATATAAAAGTGTGACTGTTTTCCAGGAGGTTTAGAGATGACTAGTAGCATAGAGTTTTGAAAGGCAAATCCTTATCATAATACTCTCAATAGCCTCACAACCAAGGATGATCCAAAAATTCTGTACTAATCGATATGGACAATTTCCATCTCTACCAACAGTGGAAATTACAGTTAAACTGAGAAGTGAGAGGTGCATAGGTGGCAGCTGATACTATCTTCCCTGCTGGTGAAAACATTTTAATGCTTCTACCTTACGAGCCAGAATTCTACTAAATCAATGGAGATTGTGTGTATAAGTACAGTGCCCACTGTAATTTTGGGCATGCTTTTTTGAGAAAAAAATCGGTACCACAGTCTACATTACAAAAGCTGACAGATTTGATAGATAAACCTGATCCATGGTTCACTGTAAACATCTTACTAGCTATAAAATGTATGTATTTAACATCTCTCTGTGTTATCTAGCGTACGCTCTCTAGCTAGACTGGAGAACTCCAGATAAGCAACTGATTCACCATAATGGAAGTGCACTCTCAGAACATTCAGCCTGACAAAGAGTGTCTCTTCTAGGGTATACCAGCTAATAGAGAAAATGAGATGAAAAGAGTTCAAGAATAATAAAGTATGCATTATTGTTTAAGCATCTGAAAGATATGTGAACATCATCCAATTGGCCACTTGATACATGAATTGCCAAAACAGGAGTTGTCTTACTGAGCAAAATACAGAGCACCTATTGGAACAAAGGTTCCTTTGTGTCTGAAAGCAAATTAGACCAAAGTGTATTAAGTAGAATTTATCTGCTTCCTACCTTGTATTGGAAGTGAAAAAGTTAATGGTCATTTTGGAATCCTTCCCTTCTTGCCTCAATAGTACCTCCCCCCGCCATTGAAAGGTGGATTTTCTTCAGAGAAACAAGGAAAAATCAAATCATTTCTCTTTCATATTTCATTGAACAAAACAATTAATGATATTTTCTATTTAAGGGACATATATTAAATCAATGTTCTTCTGTCCTTTGACCAACTATACACAGGAAGACACAACCTTATAATTAAAGATAATTGTTCAGAGTATATCAATATATTCTAAAACTCCATTTACTAGCCTATGATTATGTATCTACCTAGCTAGCAGTTATGGTTCCATTTAGTGACATCTGTATGTTAGGATGTTGTTAGCAATACAGTCAGCCCTCCACACTTGTGGGTTTCACTTTTGCGGATTTGATTATTAATGGGTTATTTGCTGTCTCCTCTGCTGCCTCCCTATGCCATTTTTAACAGGGACTGCAAGCCTCGTGAGACTGTAAAACTATGAACAAGGCTGGTAAGTCCCTATTAAAAATGGTATGGGGCAGCAGTGGAGGTGGCAGCTGCCAGCCACTCACTTCTGCCTTGTGAAGGAACCCTGATGCCTCAAAGGAATCCACAGTGTGTGATTTGTGTGTTAATTATGTTTTGGAAGGGCCTAGAATTATTCACAGGTTTTTTTTTTCATTTTCACAGGGGTCCTGTGCCCCTAACCCTAGCAAATGTGGAGGGATGACTGTACTGGGTTAGATCCAGACCTGGAATTGACTTGTTTGAATGCCAACCTTTTTACTCTTTCTCTTTTACTACATATACTGCCTTGTATATGTAATAATTTTTGTATATGTAATAATACGTAAAAAAAATTCCCTCTCTCTCTATTTTAAAAGAATTAAATAAATTAGTTGTGACTGACTTGACTCTCATTATTTCAAAGAGCTTAGTCTAAATACGTACAAGTTTGGATCCTTCATTCTCTTATGTGCCCAGATGTTTCTACCCTCTTCACCCAATTTGTTTCACCTCGATTCAGCACTTCTAAAAGTAGTCTTTTTCTGTTCAGACTGATTTGGAGTCAGGTTGCATTGAGTCCTAAACCTAAGCTCTGATTTGGAAACTGAAAAAGTTAACAACTTTCAATGGTTAGCATCTGATTTTTTTAAAAAAACTGTATAATTTGTTATTTTCATGGCAATTCAATGAAATAAATGTGAAAGCTTAGTAGTCCAATGGGGAGAGTGCCTCACAAATGGCAGATAAATAGGTGCAGTTTAGGGGGTTTTTTTGTTCCACAAGCCTGATTTTCTTTCTTTCTTTCTTTTTTTTTTTAAAAAAAAAGAATACAGGATTGTGATGGTGATGATGATGATGTGATTCCTAGGTAGATTTGAATACTGTTTGCAACATAAGTAGCCCCTTCAGCAAAGAATGTTGCTGTTGTGTGCCTTCAAGTCATTTCTGACTTACAGTGGCCCTAAGGTGAAGCTATCATGGGGTTTTCTGGGGCTGATAGTGTGTTTCATGACCAAAGTCACCAGTGGGTTTCCATGACTTGGTGGGGAATTGAACTCAGGGTCATAGTCCAATGCTGAAACCAGATGCTGGCTCTTAATAGGTCCCAGATTTCAGACAAATGTATGTAGGATTTTTGTGCAAGAGTAGCTTTTTCATTTGGGGAATATTTTTAAAAGAGAGGGAGATGCTTGATTTCCCAAGGTTTCTTGAGGATGACTGCTATTATGGCTAAATGTAGCATTTCATGTGGAAAGGAAATCTGAAAAGATGGGTTGCTTCCCTAACTTATTTGATGGGAGAGGACAATTTGCATAAAAATGACACACATCATAGGGCTATAAAGTTTCAGAGACATTTCAAAAGAGACTGCATGGGGTAGCAGTTTGAATGTTGGAGTACTACTCTGGATATCAGGGTCTCAATCCTCACCCAGCCATGGAAAACCACTAAGTGACCTTGGGCAGGTCACACTCTCAGCCTCAAAGGAAGGCAAAGACAAGCACCTATGAACAAATCCTGCCAAGAAAACCATGTGATAGTTTAACCTTTAAGTCACCATAAGTCTGAAATGACTTGAGGGCAGACAGCAGCAGCAGCAGCAACAACAACAACATTTCAAAAGGGTGGGTGCAAAGATGGAGAGTTGTAATGCTTAACTGTATTTTTACAAATATATATTTTAACATGCTTAAGTATGGTAATATTAGAAGGAAGGAAACAACTGTGAAAACAGAAATTCCTATCCTGAAACACAGCAGTTCGAGGGTGCATTATTTATTTATTGTTTTAAGAAAGAGGATCTGTCGGTCACTCAATTTCACTACTTATCCCTACTTTGGCCATTTCTGCACTAGACTATTATAGCACTATTATTCCACTTTCAACATCCTATGGAATCCTGGGTTTTGCAGTTTAGGGAGAGGCCTCAAATTACAAATCCCAGGATTCCATAAAGTGGAATAATAGTGCTATAACAGTCTAATGCAGAAATGGCCTTTGTATCATACCTTCTGTGTTTGGTCAAGAAAAGTCATTATGTTTAGTTTCAGAGGGACTGGATTTCTGGAAATCAAAGCTTTCATAGGACTTCATTGCGGCTCAATCTTGACATCTAGTTTTAGGGAGAAGGTGCCCAAACCAACTGAAAAGTGTCTACTGTTGCTCAAAGCTGAAATATCAGCCAAATCTGATTGACATCCCTAACTACTACTTCTCTCCCCATCCCCTCAGTCTCCCCCCACTTTCTTTTTCCAGTTTATTTATGTCTCACCTATTCCTCACAGCTGTACCCAAGATGGCTTCTAGAAATTAAAGTAGCTAGAGGTGAAAACAGATATAGGTAACAATATAAAATGATAACTGTTAAAATGTAATAAAGTCTGGTACAGAGGTCAAAATCAAATTTTATAAAACAAGAAATAAAAATAGTACAGTATGCTGTTGAAAAGACTTTTCTTGCAAACAGTTCCCAAAAGCTTGTCAGGGGAAAAAATTCTAAGAATATCTGGAAAGGAAAGCTCCCCCCACCACTTCCTAGTTTTGAATATTTTTTATCTAGCTTGAATGGATGGTTAATTTGCCCATATTCACTTGTAGCGAAGTCAGGCACACTTAAGGAAATTGAGATTAGTAGTCTTGGAATTCTGACTCTTGTGTAAGGAAAAAGCAACTGATGCTGCACTCAGAAGAGCACAAATTAAAACTCTTTTTTTCCCCTTCCAGGAAGAACCTTTCTACCAGAAAGTGGAGTGGCTCTCAGTATTTGCCCTCAGTCTGAGGATGGGTTTCGCATGAGCTGATTAAGCCTCAGTCTAGATAAAGGAGAAACTGGGTTAATCAACTGGCCATGGAAGATGTGTTTATTTGTATTTACTTCAGTTATAACACAGGTTTGGGCTACAGAAGCTCCCAGGGCACCTGAAAATGTAAAACCAACTAAAACCCACATACTGAAATACATTTACAATGTCAAAAAAAAAAATCTTTCTAAAACAATATTAAGTGCTGCAGCAGCACAGAAGTAACAGCACATACTGGCAAGATGTTCTTCTAAACAAATCCCTCTCATTTGTGTGACTCAGTGTCACTTGGCTGATAGCTAATACTTTAAGTTGCAGTGATGGTCGGAAGTACTGGGCCGTGAATTTCAGCTTAACAGCTAGCTTCTCCTCTTGCTTGGTTTATTCAGACCTTCCAACCCACATTCTGGCCTTTGTGACCCTGAGTCTAGACTAACAGTGTATTTTCTGTTTCTGTAATAGCAAGCTATGTATGCATACAGTAGATGGCATACACTATTCAGAAGCTTCATCTAACAGGAATGTGATGGTTGGATTCCTAATGAGTTTTTGGATGTAGTGATGCAATACTGTAACACAGTTTAAAGAGGAAGCTGACTTAATATAATGTTGCCCAAGAGTTTTTGGGGCAAAGGGGTTGCGATGAATACCAGTGCTCAGCCGATTCCAGCACATAGAACTCTGTGAACCATCTCAGCATCATTGGTAGCCAACTACAGAATAACAGGGTGAGATGCTGAAAACTGGGCTAAACAGGACCACTTTAATTGACCTAACCTATTTCAGATGTGTTGGCTGGAAAATGAAGTAAGAGGGGAGAACAATCTAATGCAGCTGAGGCCAGGTGTCACTCATTGACTACCTTCTCAGCCTTCTCTTGGGTGAAACCACTTCCCTGAGGCCTCTTCTCTCAAACCATTCAACCAGTCACTCAACTCCAGCTGAGCAATAAAATAGCACCTTTGGGCTAGTGCAACACCCAGTAAATGACTGCAGATCAGGACCTGTTGTCTTCCTAACTGCACCCAGGAATTACAGAAAACAGAACAGCAATGGTAGTATGCAATAACACCTTCAGAACTTAAGAGGACACACATACCTCTTTGCTGCTACTAAAGTCCAATGAACAATGGGTTAGATAAACTGTGGGCCAATTCCCACTACAAACATTGTAGAGGTAACCCCAATCTAAAAGGAATGGGTGCCAAGCTTAATCTTGCAGACCTAACCTTTGAGGTTAGCATCTGAAACAGGTACCTAGTGAGATAGAAGAAATCATCATGTCAAAAAAAGGAGCCCAGGCCTGTCCTTTCTAACCAGCACATAATGCTAAAGGGCTTCAACCTATTCTGTGGACAAAATCAGGTCCCTAAAGGCCAGCTATCTCCTCTGGCCACTGTCACTAAACTTGCTAACACACAATGCCACCCTTCAAGCAGTTAATCTTGCTGTGTGAAAAATCATGGATCCATAAACAAAAATACAAACTACAGACCAAACATTCCCACTATATGTGCCAATAGGTAGCTGATGCTCCACCACAGCAGGCCATTGTCCATATGAGGGTAATGACAAGCCACGTTAGGGAAATAATATCCTGGTTATTGTCCCTTTATGAGAACCTATATAGCACTGATCCTGCAATGTAGCAGGCTTAGTACCCCCTGCCTCAGTGCCAGTTCTCCCAGAACTAGCCTCACCCTGCTTTGCTGGTTTACACCAAATTCCCAAGAAAGAAGCTGTGGTAGTTAAGGTAGGACTACTACTAACATTACTACCACAGATGCCTCTGAGGTGTGAGGTCCTGTCAATGGCATCACCTATAGGTGTGTGCTTGATAGTGTCACCTTCCACTTCAGTGATGCCACTCACAAGATCCTCCAAAGTCAATACCATCTCTACTGACTCCCCTTCTCACAATTTCTGATCTAGATCCTCTGAATAAGGCAACATCTTGTTAAAGCTGTTCTTACTACTCTTTTTACCTTTGCCCTCCTCCTTTTGGGTTGTGCCCTATGCTCCATCTCCTCCTGTATGGCTGAAATATCACACCTCTCAACCATCTCCTACTCCTTATCAGAAGATATCAGGGACATGGGAATGAGCACTTAAGAGGTCTTTCCTAGCCAGGCCTTTGTCCTTAGACTCACCACCACCTTTCTTAGAAGACATAGCAACCAGTAACAAAAATGTTCCTAGCCCCATGATCAAATCTAATCTACCAAAACAACCACCCAAGCGACAAAGCAAACAGTGTTGCTTACCTAGACAACACTAATGCCAGGCCACAAGTCTACCTCAGACTGAACTGTCAACTAGTAAACCAAAGGTTTCCAGCCCAACAGGCCTGCAGGTTGCACCCACCAACTACTAAGCCCCTACAGGCCCAAACCATGTAAGCCCTGAGGTTCTGGCCTGGTAACACAGCTGCTTGCCATTGACCATTTGTCTCAGCAGGCCTCTAACTCCACCATATGCTCAGCCTTGTCAAGCCTAACACCTAAGTCAACCAAAAAGCTAAGCAGGCCTCCAAAGTTGCCATGTTTCAACCCAGCCCAGTCTGGCAGACCCAAACCCAAAAGGCCCATAGGCATCTATCCACCTGCCACAGTAAGAGCAGACCTCTAAAACAATATGTGCCCAGCCTAGTAGATTCAGTCCTAAAAGCCTCTATCCATCTACCACAAGTTGACTAGGCCTCTAACAGGGCAAGGGGTCCCAAGTGCTTCATGCAAAAGTAGGCTGTGTCCCCCCCCAGGCCAGATAGGCCTCCACTAGCACAGAAATTCCTGCCTAAACTATTGGTACACACATGATCTGCAGTTCAAAAATTGGCACCTAAACCTTTGAATAACTATGTGACAGACTGCTTCCTGGAGTGGGCTTCCCAGGAGATAATAGGGTAAGCCAACTAAAGAATGCACTGAACTCCCCCCACCCCTATACTTATCCTTCACTGCTCTAACTTTGCCTAGACCAGTGGTTCTCAACCTGTGGGTCCTCAGATGTCTGTGGACTTCAGCTCCCAGAAGCCCCAGCCACTATGGTCAATGCTAAGGGCTTCTGGGAGGTGAAGTCCACAAACATCTGGGGACCCACAGGTTGAGAACCACTGGCCTAGACACTCACTCACTCAGTCCAATAAACAACACTCAGCACCTCTGACCAGTAAACACTCCCACACACCAACCTCAGTAAACAACCACATGCATGTCCTCTGTTAATCAAAAATCTCTGCAACCAAAGCCCTATGGAGACTGATTCTTTAACCACACACATACTGCAACCAATTGCATGGGCCATCCCTCCTTTGCAGCTGAAGCCTCTCACACACTAATTGCTCTAACAAGCACGCGCGCGCGCACACACACACACACACACACAGAGAGAGAGAGAGAGAAAGAGAGAAGGGTACATAGATGTCGCACAGTGGGGGGAAAAAACCTTCCCCAATGAATCTGCACTGCTGAGCCATGTTGAGCTAAAGTATAAAAATCTAAGCATTGGGCACGAAGAACATGGAAGAGAAAGAGGGAAGGATTAAACAAACAAACAAGGCAGTGAATAACCAAGGGAAAATAAGAAACTATAAAAGTGGAAGTAGACACAACAAGACTCAGTTGAACAAGTGAGATTCAGTCAGAGAAAGACACAGCTGGGTGATCAGGAAGAGACAGAGTGGAAAACCAAATCCTCACCCTGCAACCATCAGCACCCAGCCAAACTGGAAGCAAAGTAAGTTGCTGAAGCCCAGCAGTCTCTCCCAACTGAAGTCCCTGGTCTGAGAAAAGCAAATCAAAGAGGCACATGAAGGGGCAACAAGGAGTGAAGTATCTTGTGACTACTTGCCCTTCACATGCAGCACTCGGGCACCCAGGGCTAGTTGGAAAGCGCACTGGTCTCATCCCTGAAGGACATCAAGATGCTATGATCCCACATTGCAGCAGTCACTGTGCAAGTCCAGGTAGGCACTGTAAAAAGAAAGGTAGCACTGTAGAAAATAGACTACAGTATGGACAGTCACCTTAGCATGCTGGCTATGGTGCTATTTCTATGTGGCAAACATTCAAATATTAAATCACTGATGACCATTTTCAGTGCTTGGAGAAGTTCCCTTTTGGACTTCAAACTCCTAGAATCCTCTAGTATGCATAGTAACAGTGTGACTGAAAACTGGAACATTTCCAAGCTCAGGGCATTCTGAAGTGTTATTGATCTATATAAAAAGTTACATAATTTGCTTTGGTCCTTTCAGGATCATGCCCTAGCTTGTAGATGATTCCCAAGAAATGCCATAGCCTAATCTTCTCTAACTCCAACACCTGCTTTTCCTATGACCAGCACTCACAAGATCCCCATTTTGCAAGAGATATGCAATAGAGCCAGCATGGTATAGAAGTTTGAACCCATTGGACTATGACTGTGGAGACCAGGGTTCAAATCTCCACTCAGCCATGGAAGCCCACTTACTTTAGCCTCAGAGAAAGGGAAACTCTAACTCCCTCTGAACAAACGTTGCCAAGAAAACCCCATGCTAGGTTCACCTTAGGGTTGCCATAGGTTGGAAATGACTTGAAAACACACATAGCAGCAGCAGCAGCAGCAGCAGCAGCAACACCACCACTAATGGGTTTCAGAAGAGGAATGTTTTGCACACAGAAAGTTATTGGCTCCATCCATGGTATCTCCACTGAGAACAATCAGATAACATAACAGTCTAGTTGTGTTTGGGACACTGGACAGCCACTCATATAAGTAGTTTTCTGTTTCTAATACAGGACAATGTTACTCAAAATGATGTTCCCTGGACTGATGCTAGTCCATGAGCTATTGTCTGTCAGTCCCTGGAATGTTTTCTGGAAAGAAATAGAGAATTGTACCCAAAGACCTCAAATTTAATGCTGTTCCATAGGACATTGGAAAACAATAATTGCTGGTTCTCACATCCAGTAGTCTGAAAAGTACTGGTATAGCAGATACCATTTCAAGAAAAAAAAATGCAAATCTAGCAATTACTGCCTTATTTTTTTATTTTAAAGATTTTCTTTTCCACATATTTAGGTTGTAATCCCACACACTCATATTTGGAGTTAAGTCCTAATATGTTCTGTGGGATTTATTTCTGAGCAGACCTGAGTAGTATTGTACTGTAATGCATCAGAACCTACTGAATATCACAAGATTTAGTTCTGAATATATAGGATTGCACTACTAAGAATTCAATATCATTCCTCGTTGATATATTAGTATGTATTTTCTTTCCAAACCTTTGTAGGAAGTGCAAGCAAAATGAAACAACTTATGAAACAGACTCTGTTACTTCTCTATTTCTGACTTACTAGTAAAAGCAGGCATTAACTCCATTTTTTCAAGGTCATCTTGCTTGCACATAAGTTCGCATGTGTGTCTGACATCTAGCTGCATAGCTAAATCCTCACGGGATTCCATACTACAGAGGTTTTCAATGAGGCATATCTCTTCCCAGCTTTTTCCCCATAAAGATAATGTCCTCGTGGAGCTACACGTTTCATCAGAACCGGTAGGCTCATTACCTTCCTTCATTCTGAACTTTTAACATGTTGGTTGCTAGTGCATATGCTTCTTTATGGAGTGTGTTTGATAGGGTTTAGCCCTACAGAACTGTAGCACAGAAGTTAGTCTTGCCTTATTGCAAAATCAGGATTTCCATGATGGCTGTGGCCAGCCATTTTCTCCCTTTTTTCCTCCTTGGGGCATGTCAAGATTTTAAAACTGCAAGGCTGTCCCCCTTATACTTTACTAGCCTTTCTGCATCCCCCACCTACTCATACAATCATAGAATATAGAGTAGGAGAGGCTGCTGTAGGCATCAGGTCTAAATCCCTGCTCAGTGCTGGATCTCTGGCTAGAGCCAGGAGGTAGTTGTCTATCCTATTTTTTGAAGACCTCCAGAAAAGGAGACCCCACCACATCTCTAGGCAATTGGTTCCATTGCCAGTTCAATCTTACTGGCAAGAAGATCCTTCTAATGTGCAATCAAAATCTACCCTGCTGTAACATAAAACCATGAGACTTAGGTCTATCCTCTGAGGCAGCAGAGAACCAGCCATCACCCTCTACTTTGTGGCAGCCCTTAAGGTATTTAAAGAGCACGACCACGTCACCTCCCCAATCTTCTTTTCATCAGACAGAAAATGCACACCTCCTTCAGCCTCTCCTTACATGTTTTCATCTGCACCCTGGGTGTAACAATGTTTATTTCTGTGGGTTGTTGTGGGTTTTTCAGGTTATGAGCCCATGTTCTAGTAGTATTTGCTCCTAACATTTCACCTACATCTATAGCTGGTATCTTCAGAGGATCTGGTGGAATGGAGTGTATATACTTCTGTGATCCCCAGGTGGGGAGGATTTGCATTAGTGATGCAGCTGGCCTGTGAGATAGCCCATTGTTGAGTGGACTAGCCCCTAGGGTTGCATTGTTAGTCAGGGGATATGCATAACAGTTGTGTGTGCATTTAAGTACTCATTAGCAATCCATTGTATTGTTTCCTGTAGAGAGACCTCCTGAGTCTGGGTGGTGTTCATTGGTATATTTTTGAGTCTTGATTTTAGTGTTTTTCAGTACTGGTAGCCAAGTTTTGTTTACTTTCTGAGTTTCTTTTTTTCCTGTTGAAATTGTCCAGATGATTATGGATTTCAATGGTCTCTCTGTGTAGTCTAACATAGTAGTTGTCTGACTGGTCTAGAATTTCTGTGCTTTCAAGTAGCATTCTGTATGAAGGTGTATTCTGTATTCTGCTACTGCTGATTTTTCTGCCTGGATCAGTCTATAGTGTCTTTCATGTTCTTTGATTCGTGTTTGGATGCTGCATTTAGTAGTCCCTATGTAGACCTGTCCACAGCTGAAAGGTACGTGGTAACTAATGCATCACAAATGCAAATCCCTCCCACCTGGGGATCACACAAGTATATATACTCCATTCTACCCCCATGTCTCCAGATATTCTGAAGATGCTAGCCACAGATGAGGTGAAACATCAGGAGCAAATACTACTACACAGCCTCATAGCCTGAAAAACCCACAACAACCAATGGATTCCAGCTGTGAAAGCCTTCAACTTTACAATGTTTATTTCTGTTTCATATCTCCAGGAAGGGATGACTGCCAGCTCCTCCTGGCTGCAGCCAGATGCTGTACAGCCATCCCTACCTTTCTCTTGTCAATGGCCAAGGGGAAGCACATCTGCACTTTGAAGAAGGCTTGTGGTGGGGGCAGTAGCTATCTCACAAAGATGTACTGGAAATCTCTTTCCTCAGCATCCTTAAAAATGTTGTTATTGTTGTTGTTGTGTGCCTTTAAGATGTTTCTGACTTATGGTACCCTAAGGTGAAAGCATCATGGAGTTTTCTGGGGCTGAGAGTATGTGACATGCCCAAGGTCACCTAGTGGGTTTCTGTGGCCAAGTGGAAAATCAAACCCTGGTCTCCAGGCTCATAGCATGCTCGGACCATTACACTACACTGGTTCACACACATGTGCATAATCCCATGTTATACTCATGAACATCACCAAGAGGATTTTGGCTGTTATCTAACAGTCATGTTAAAAGGAAATACATTTGCCTTTTCTTTCACACCAGTTTTGTTAAAGTGAAACAAAACTCTTAACTTAAGCTTAACTGCCCTGTGAAACAAACCCATAGAGTGAAGTAGAGCTTCTCAATAGATTGTTATTTATATACTGTCCAAGTCATCATAAAGAAACCTTTGTGTCAAACACCATGTTCTTCAGTTAGTATTTGCTCAGAGGAAAATGGCGTTACAGTCTAGTCTTCACAAGTAGAACTGCATGCTTTCTGCATATGGATATATGTGTGTGTGTATCTATCTAATCTCTCATCTAGATGTATTTGGACAAAAGAGCTGGTAATTTACTGTATATAATACTGAAGTTGTTTTTGTTTTTGTTTTTTTTTACAAAAAAGACTTATTGTTATACAAAGAGTTGAATATGTGCCTCACTTCTATCAAAATACAAAACAAAAGAATATGATAATGGCCACAAAACAGAATTTCCTGAAGATCTCAACTTTCACTTTTATAAATAAATATCATGGTTTTAGATCTTTGCTGTTGAAAGTATAGACCTGAAACTGTGCAGCTGTGCTGAAAATACCTGCTGAGGTGTCAGAAGTAAATCTTGGATCACTTTTTGAACCATTAAAATGTCCAGAATTTGGGTTGAAAAGGGATGAAATCACAAACTGTCACACTTCGGAGGTGAGGTAAGGATGGGATAGAAAAGTTTCAGGAGGCACAAAATTTAACAGAACACTTTAACTTCACCTGATTCAGAGAGGTGTTCTGGAGGGGAAAATGGTAGTTATTACATAAAGGCAGTAGCTATGCCCCCTCCCCTCCATTTCTTGGGCAACAGAGCATTTTTTTAGGAAAATACAGTGCTTCCAGCAGACTGGAGTCGGAGAGTTCTCCTTCAATTTTGTCCACTGAAGCTTACTTTTCTCCTATGAAACTATGCAGCCTTCCACTGAAAACTGACAAAATGGCACACCTAGTTTCTCACTCTGCAAATGAAACTATCAAACAGAATTTAGATTTCAGCCAAGAGAAGAAACTGAATAAGATTTCTAGTGGTTGTTGGAAGCCTTCAGCATCCTACAAAAATCCTTGTCCATCTCTGTAACCATCGGAACTTGAATAGAAGTTGCAAAATGAGGGATTAATTATTGTAAATCTGATGTACTGATACAGGACACAGAATTAATCTTTTTTTTGGCTCAGTTGTTGGATTCCTTGGTCAGAATTGTTAGATTTCTTCCAGTACATTCTAATAAGGCAACGGTGACTGTATATATGGGACCCAGATATGTTCAATACAGCAACATCCAAAATCCCCCCAAAAGTGTTATCTTTATTGGGGTAACCAAAGAAGTACAAAATACATCATGCAAGATTTCAAAGCTCCGCTAACTTTTTTATCAGGCAAAGATGCTAAAAATCATACAACAAAAAAAAAGAAAGATGATGTTAGAGTTACAAGCATGCACTTTGTCAAGGAGTTGTTTCTGTTGTTAGTTAAGATGATATGGAGGGACACTGATGCAGGCAGAAGTCACTCCTCTCTTTTGCCATATGGGTATTGGGAGACAAAGAGTCATAAAATCTAGGCAACAACATTTCAACTCCATTTGCCTCAAAAAATGTATTTTCCCTTGAAATCCATGTTGTTTCTCTCTTCCATGAGGCTACCCAGCCCTTTCTTATGCAGACAACAAGAAGCCTCTATACATTTGGTGGTATATAGGTAAAACTCCTCCAAATTCAGTCCCTTTGTTAAAGTTAGAAAGCTCAGAGTTACCTAGTCCTAGCCTCTGTCTGTTGGCTCCCTCTTCTTTAGTATTCCCGTTTGGTTGCTAGAATGCAGTCCAATGGGTCCTCCACTTTTGTGGGTTCAGAACTCATGAATTTGATTTTTTTTTTTTTTTGGTCAGTTATTTTATGTAACTTTTTTTTTTAAAAAAAA
Source organism: Iguana delicatissima (assembly GCA_948472985.1). Classification (NCBI taxonomy): domain Eukaryota; kingdom Metazoa; phylum Chordata; class Lepidosauria; order Squamata; family Iguanidae; genus Iguana; species Iguana delicatissima. The sequence continues at coordinate 97,940 of CAOKZL010001764.1, read as the reverse complement.
AAGACCATTTCAACACTACACTATTATAGCGCTATTATTTTACTTTCAGCATAGGGAGGGGCATTTAAAATTCTCAACCAGAGAGCTCTTTGGCCTCAGTAAACTACAAGCCCCAAAATTCCACAGGATGTTGAAAGAGGAATAATAGCATTATAACAGTGTAGGGTGGAAATGGCTTTAGTCTATTTTCCCCTCCTATGGGAAAAAAAATGTTTTCTCTAGGCATTGGTAGGTCCTCCAGTGTGACTCTGTGGTCCACTTCCACCAGTAGCTGACCATAGAATTGCCCTGGAGGACTGAGAGATTCCTAGAGAAGTAGTCTCTGATTTTTTAAAAAAGTGTTTATTTTTATTCATTGTTTTTTTCACTTTCATGAGAGTGAAAACTGCGGGACTCAGTGTATCCTCAAATTCAGAAAACATATTCAGGGATAGCCATGTTGGCCATGCAGCAAAATATAACAATGTCCAAAATCCAAAAAGCAACAATACCTTTATTGTACCAACCAAAAAGAATGCACAAGATACATAATACAAGCATTTGAATACACACACAGACACACATGCACATAAATGGTATATGTTGATTGAGGGCCAGTGTGGTACAATGGTTTGCATGTTGGACTTTAATCCTGGAGACCAGGGTTCAATTCCCCTTTTGGTCATACCTCAGCCTCAGAAAACTCCATAATAGGTTTCCCTTGGGATCACCATAAACTAGAAATAACTTGAAGGCACAGAGCAACAACAACAACAACAACAGCAATAACCTGTTGATTTTACGTTGACAATTAGGAGCTGCTGGGGAAAATATTAGGAAAGAGCTATCTCCATTCTATACTTCTTATAAACATGTTTGGCCGTCTTTTTGGTCACTGTCAGAAGAGCAGCAGTACTAAGTTACAGAGAAGCAGTTTTCACTTGATCCAGCAAATGTAGGTACTGCAATATGGGAAGAAGAAATGAGAACTGATGTTACAGTGAGGGAACTGGGTTCCTTGGTATGTTAATACATAGTCACTATAAATTGAATTCTAGATCAAAAATTAACATGCCAGTCCTCAGAATTTTTCCAGAAGGTGTTCTCATATCTCTTCAATTGTTTCATAGTTTTGACACATCAAAAATGGTATGCATGTGTATGCTAGATACAAAGTCATAGTAGTGTAAGTCTCTTGGACAAGTGTATTCAAAGAACCTTAGGAAATCTAACTTAGGCCATTTCCACACAACATTACTGTCCCACAACAGAAGCGGGTTGTTTCCAGTCCAGGAGTTGTTCTCCGCACAGTGTCATCACTAACTAGCTGCTATGCAATCCCCAAGCATTGCAAAACCACTTTATACCATTTCCAGAAAAAATCCATTAAAAGCCTCCTTTAGCACTTTAGTCCTGTCAGCCAGCTCAGTGCAGTTCTGTAACGGTGCTTGATAGTACTTCTTACCCTCCCAAGTCCAGGAGTGGGTGGGTTGTGTGCATACCCAGCTTGTCCCTCCCTCAGCTACTCCCATGGCGTGGTAAGTTCGAAATCTACCACCACTCCATGTTTATTTTAAATTTCTCCTTTGAGTTATTTTTTTAAAAAACATTTTTAAGCATTATAGTGCAAAAGTGCAATAGTATATTGGCCTATCATGCCATTACAACATTGCTATGCTAGTACGGCTTCCAACACACACACACCCAAAAAACAAAAAACAAAAAAACAATTGGGATGGTGGGGTAGGGTGAAAGCAGGGAAAGGGAGTGTCCAAGGATGCTGTAGTGCAGAAGGAACACCGGCGACAATACCACTACTCATCCACTTAAGGCAGAAGGGTGCGAAGAGAGCATTCCTAACCTGCTACTATCACACAAATGTTATCGTGATGGAAGAATGCATTATAATGGGATATGGTGCAGAAAGGGCCTTAGTCAAAGCCACCACTGAATATTAACAGGGATAGCCCTACCATTAAGGATAAATTTGGGTGGATAAAGTTCAGGCCTCCAGATACTGCTTAACTGTAACTCCTTACAACATCAGACAGAATAAGCAATGATAAGGAATTGGAACATTCCAGAAACATGTGGAAGGCTGGAAAGCATTTCAAGTGAAAGATGCTGGGGGTGGGAGGGCAAAAGCAGCAGGTCTCTGACCTTTTCCTCTAATTCTCCACATTCCTCTGTGATGGAGAATAAAAGTTATATGTGCCACACGACCTGTTTGATAAGAAATTTCTAAATGACTGACTTGAAAGCTAGGAAGAACTTGAGTCCAATCTCAGTTGAATCATAAATGCAGGAGAATTCTTTCTTTCATCTCTTATTTGGTAAGTGTATTTTCTGCAAGTACATTTTGCTGTACATTGTGTGTGTGTGTATATTTGCTATGCAAAACATGAGATACCTGTAGCAAACATGATTGCACAAAAAGTGTGAAGCTACCTCTATTAAATAGCCATAGACCAGCCTCCCTCTCTCAGCTCCAGCACTCTGGTCTCTTCTATAATTAAAATACCTGTCTACTGTTCAGAATTGTCGCAGGGATTACAAGAAATAATATTCGTGCCTCATTCTGAATGCTAGAAATATAATTATTCAGCCTTGTAAATCAGTCTGAACCAGTGTTGTTTTCAGGTCAGACTGTTGGGTTGGGATGTTGGAGATCTCTGTTCTAGTTAAAGGTTGTAAAAGTTCCTTTTTTGGATTACAACTTCCTGATTCCCCCAACTATCATGACCACTAGGTAAGTTTGCTGGGTGACTTTGAAAATTGTTGGGGAAAAACAAAAAAGAGTGTTTCTATGCTTTGGTTCAAATCCTGCTGAAATGTGAAACTCACTGAGGCCCTTTCCACACAGGGGGCGGCGAAATGGGGGGAAACGGGGCAGCGCACGTGGGGACAGAGCTTACCTTGCAGTGGGGCACTCCGTCCCTGCGGGGAGCAGCATGCGCTCACCACTCTAAACGTCGGCGGCATTTGGCGGCTCTCAGTGGCATCCGGCGGCGCCCAAAATGGCATCCGGCGGCTTCCGGCGGCGCTCCACCATTTGGGGCAGTGCACCAGCCGGAAGCCTGCCCCGGACAGCTCTGCAGGGACACACTAGCGAGTCCCTGCTGTTCTAAATGGGGTGCTGCGATGGAGTAGCGCGTGCGAGTTTTAAAAAGACCACTTGAAAAGTGGTCTTTATAAAACATGGAGCGCCACCCCCGCGGCCACCTGAGGGCAGTTTGAGGTCTAGAACCTCCCCTTTTTTCACCGCTCTAGCTCACCCCACGGTGTAGACGACCTCCGTGTCCGGTCGTCCCAGCGCCGGGATTTACCCCCGTGTGGAAATGGCCTGAGTCGGCGTGAACTACTTACTTTCTCTGTCTTATTGATACCATGAGGAAAATATTGAAGAAAGAAGCCCGTATAACCATCTTGAGTTCATCAGAGAAAAATTATGATAGAGATATAAGTGATGGATAAATAAAATTTCAAATATAGTTAACATTAAAGATATTTTAATATAAAGGCAACATAAAGAGAACCATTACCCACAAATATTTTAATTCTTTGATTGCTTTGGAAAGTATCTACACTGTGGTCTTTCCTAGTTGTTGTGTGATTTTGATTTATGCTTTTGTTTCCTTGCCAGGTCTTCCCAGCATTTCATATGCAATTAGCGCAAGACTTCTGTCTCCTCACAATGTGTTGAGTTGTAAATTGTGTCAATGAAATTTAATACATCTTCGGTTACAGACTTTTTTCCTTTCTGCATGGTGACTGAATGATTACACCAGTTCCAAGCTGATGAAAGACCAGTGGGATGCAAAATTAATATGTCTTCCACTCTGGCACTTTTCTTTCTAAAGAAAAAGAACTTCAATTTTTCCCATGATCCATTGCCAAATAGTTAACAATATATGTTGAAAGCCCCACCATAAACAATTAATGCATTATGGAGCATTAAAAAGACAAATTCTAACAGGATAAAACCCAGCATGTTGTACTGGATTGAGCATTGGATACAACCCTGGAGACCAGGATTCAGTTCCCGACTTGGCCATGGAAACCCACCAGGTGGTCTTGGTCATATCATATACTCTCAGCCCCAGAAAACCCCATGATAGATTCATCTTAGGGCTGACAAAAGTTATAAATGACTTGAAGGCACAAAACAAAATCAACAAATTAAATTAAATATTGCAGCAAAACTATAACAACAAACACAGAAACAATATTAAAATTTTTAAATAAGGTCCCTGTTGATAATGATAATTTTGTAACTATCTTGTTCTTTCTATTATATATGTTACTTTCATCACTGATTATGCAATCCTATGCCTGTTTACTGAGAAATAAGTCCTACTATGTTCATATAGCCTATCTCTTAGTAAGCCTATTTAGTATTTGTTTTGTATACTGATTTAGTTTTGGGGAAGGGTCTTAATTTACTTGATTTGCAAGAAGGCTCAGTCTGAAATTTCCTCTTTGAAAGGCACACCTAGCAGGTGACAGGAAAGGATGATCACTGCAAGACTTAATAAAATCAGTCAAGAAGGAAGAAAACTCTGAAGTAACATAAGGCTGGTTCCCATATTCTTGCATCTCCTATAGTACTTCTGCAGTATTAAGACTAAATGATGTAATATTAATTATAACTGATCCTACAAGGTTTGGCATTTCTGCCACCTTACTGTCATAGACAAAAATAAAGATTCTTAGATCCCACATCAGATTCAACTCAAAAATTAAAATAAGCTTTCAGCCGAAATTCATTCCAAAACTGGCACTATCACTTTGCTTTGTACTAATATACAATTCATTTCCTTGTTCATCCAAATTTTATTTAGGCACTTATTTTTACATTTTTCTACATTTTCATCTAATAGAAGACAACAAAAGGAGACTTTTTAACAAGTCCTGAGTGAATTTAACAATGCAAATAAATACACTGTAAAATATGCACATTCCTACCTTGTATTGTCAGGCAACGCTCTATGGATGCCTTTGGCTATGTCTTTCTCTATGGATGGATGTCTTTTAGACATTTCCCAGTACCAGGTGCCAGTTTCATATACTTAGTGTGACAGTGAATAGCAATTTGCCATACGTCTCAGTGGGGATTGTGGAGATTCTCATCTCCAGTGAATTCACCCCCAAGACATTCTGGGGAAGGAGGAACTTGGGCAAATGAAAAAGGTTTGAGCCATGCTTATTTTCATTTCTTTTCCCCAAAGAAAACTGAAATTTTCAGGAATACATGGATAAATACCTCTTCAATATTTTCTTTCTTCTTCTTTCCCCCTCTTCACTCCTCTGTCTTCTCCTTCTGTTTGAATGAGTGAAACGCTATTCAAGACAGCAGACTAAATCTCATTCCCCTGCTTCCTAATGAAATCAATAGGTCTTAAATTAGCTGTAACTAAAAATACTCATTCATTTCAATGGATCTGCCCTAGGTAGGACTAATGACAGCTTTAACCCAAAGTTTTAGTCTCTGGAAATATGTAGTTGGAAGATTTTTCAGTGAGGCCATTTCTGCACTAAACTGTTATAGTGCCAGAGTTCCACTTTCAACATCTGATGGAATCCTGCGGTTTGAGACCACTCCCTAAACTGCAAACCCTAGGATTTCATAGATGTTGAAAGTGGAATAATAGCAGTATAACATTACAAAAAACAAAAACAAAAAACAGTCTAGTGCAGAAATGGTCTAAGACAGTCTACAGAATGAGAGGGTTAGAGAATGATCATGTATGTGCATATTTTACAAGCTCAGAAACATTGCTTAGATTAAAAAAGCTGCAGCTAGGATGTTACCTGGGGCTGGCTACAGAAAGCACAAAACTCTCTTGTTTGCAACAGTTCCACTGGCTGCTAGTCCATTTCTAGGCATAATTCAAAGTACTGTTTTCGACTTATAAAGTCCTATATAGCTTGGGTCCAGATTACTTCAGGGACTGTATCTCCCATGATCCTAGTAGAGTTCTAGGATCATCCAGAGAGGTCTTTTTCTCTGTCCAACCACCCTCTTAGGTTTATTTTGTGGAAACAAGGCAGAAGACCTTCTCAGTGGCTGCTCCTAGACTTCTACATTCCCTCTCCAAAGAGGTCTGGTTGGCCTCATCCTTGTTCTCCTTCCATCAGCAGGCCAAAACATTTTTTGTGCCATCAGACTTTTATAAATTGTCTAGGTTTGGGCTTTTAATGCTACGTAATTCCATTTTTGAGGTTTGTATAGACTTTTAATGTATTTTAATAATTTTTATGTATAATATTTTAACCTCATAAATTATTTTTTAAAAATTTTATATTTCTACTTTTATGAATGTTTTGTATTGTTTTAATTTGTATTAATTTGTAATTTTTTTAATGTTGTTAAGTTCCTGTACTCACATTATTGGGAGAAAGGTAGGATATAAATCAATAAAATAATAATAAATAATATTTTAGACATAGTCAATTTAGAAATATATTTCTTCTTCTAGAAGGTGCTGGCCCTTTCGTGACAGAAGCATACAAAATCTAATTTAGAAGTAGTTAAATAAATAAGAAGCATGTCTTTCAATTCAGCTGTTCTTTTGAACTTATACTTCTGTCATCCAGCTCTTACAGAAACATTCTATCACAGCAATTCAAATAAGTTCAAATAAGTTTTTGGAGGTGAGTGAAGCTGCAAGACTCTCACAATTTTTAAAGCCCTGATTTTCTTCTGCCACTCAGAATATGTGGACTATATCCTGGGTTCCACTAATCAAACCTTGTCATTCCTTTTCTAAGTAACAAAGAAGGGTATTCATCATTCCAATCTCCCTCAAGCACCAACATCTTTGGAAATGTTACAACTCCATCATGGACCACTCTACTACCAGTCCTAATGCTGCTTTATGTTAAGTTCTATTTTTGCCTTCAAAATGCAGTACAAAATAATCAGGAGGGCAAGACACAATCTTTAACTTTAAGAAATAAATCTTTAATAGAGATCTTTAATGAAAAAGTTCCCTGTCTTTGTCAATGCCGACTAAACTTTATTTCAGAACATTTCAGCATCTACACTGAATACTGCATATGCCTTCTGTTTTCTATATGTTGGCCATATATAGGCAATACAAAACACCCCCATGCTTTGATTAGGTAGAACGTTTTGATTACAGAAAGCAATTCTGCTCAACAAAATGTTTGTTCCTTAAAAATGCTATCTGAAGAAAAATGGATCATTATTGCTTTTAAGCACATCACAACCAAACGTGTTTTCTCACTTGTGTTCTCAGAGACAGCAGAATAAAAGACCATCTGAATGAAATACAACAAAACATTATTTTCCTTGGTGTAATAGTATAACTGCAGTTCTTCTCACTAAAATGGATGGTATTGTATCATTCCTGGGTGGGGGGTGATCTATATTTTTCTTTCCTTTTTCTTTCTTCCCTATTTTTTTTCTTTTTTGGATAGGCACTGTAAAAGCTTGCATTACTCTGTTCCAAATTGAATCATTTAGGGAACCTGATACTGCTAGATCACACCAATTTCTAGTAAAAATTTAAGCCTGCGAATATCTTTGGGACTATTATTGAAGGTGATAAAATATACTATTGCAAGTTCGGTGAAGGTTGAGATGACTATATTCTCTTAAGCTAAAGAAGACAATCAGTATGATAATTAGAGCGTGTTAATTACTCTCTACTTGCAACAAAAATGCAAATGATATACTGTAGGAAATTAACAGCAGTTACTGCTCAATATTGCATGACTTTTCCATTAAGGATGATATAGGAAGTTCTTACATTATAAGAAAATGAATAATATAAGAATATTAAAGGACCTTAGGTTTCTGATCAAGCTGTGGGTGGAATCATTAGGACAGATCCTAAGGATATGCTAGGTTAAGAATATTGGCACAATACAAATTGATGTATACATGTATTTCTTTGTTCTCACTGGATACAAGCAGGCTGGAAAAATTTCTGCAGTTTGTTTCAGTAATTCACTAGCAGAGGGTGTGGACACTACTAATATAATACAATCACATACCTCTCTTTAAAAACTAAAGACATTAAATAACTGACAAACATGCTGATATATTTCAGGAATATGAAAAGAGAAAAATGGTCAAAAGGTAAGGTTCTTGTTGGAGAAAAGTGGCAAGACAAATCCTAGACAGACAAAAAAATCTTCATCATTCAAGATTTATTCTATGCAAAATATTCATGAGAATTTTCTGTGCAGAAAGTAGGTTTCTTGCATTTTTTAAAAAAATTCTGCACAGGAAAGAGCATTTCTACATATAAAATATTTTCGGTGAAGGAAATTTGTTTTCTGTGCATAAACATTAGTTTCTGTGCGGAACATGTTCTTTTCTTGTAGATGTACCATCTACCCACTCACCCACAAACTCTACATGGATGTTCTGCGCAAAACAGGTCCCAAACTTCAAGCGGTTTAATGGTAAAATTGCTCTTACCTGCAAAAATGAAATTTACAAAGATCTTCATCCCTCAGTCTTTGTCAGGCCTGCACAAGATACAACCTGCAGGGTGCATGCGGACCGTGAAAATATTCTGTGTGGCCCGCAACAGGGAGGAGGAGAGTGAGGGGGACAAGATTGCCCCCTTTCCCCCTCCTCCTGCCCCAGGCACGATTGCTCCTCGGCGGCAGGGAGGAGGAGAGCTAGGGGGATGAGACTGTCCCCCTCACTCCCCTCTACCACCCGCCTCGGGTGCGATCTCTCCTGCAGCAGCCAGGAGGAGAGTGAGGGGGATGAGATGGCCCCCCACACTTCCCACTCCCACCTGCCCTGGGCATAATTGGAGAGAAGGAGACCAAGGGGGATGAGGTACAGTTACTTTTAAGAAGAATTAAAATAATGACAAGTTTGAGGTATTCATATAGGCCTAAAATTCCTAAAGGCATCAAATCCCATCTGATTCTGGAAGCTAAGCAGGGTCAACTCTGGATGGTACTTGGATGGGTGGCAGCCAACAACCATAAGGTGCTGTAGGCTATATTTCAGGGCAAGGAACTGGCAGAATCACCTCTGAGTATTCCTTGCCTCAGAAAACCCTATGAAATTCATGAGGTTACCATAAATTGGCGTACCATAAATTGGCACTCACATATGCACGTACAAAAGTATTCATAATTCAGCAGTGCCAGGATGATGTTTTGGGATCCAGATTGTTCTTCCACTAGTGGCAATTAAAGAGGGCAGCTAGCAGATATCATTCTTTGTAAAAGTATCTTCCTAAGCCTGGTGCAGAGGAACTGTTATGTCAGAGTATGTGTCATTTTTTGTTGACATTCAGCACTAGTAGCCCTACAAAAATACTCCTTGGCATGGTATATAAATATTTTGCATTTACAGATTATGCGGGTTATATTTTATATATGTATTTTATTTTTGACTTAGAGATCACCCAGTTGTATATCTACTGCTGTTGCTACTATGTCCACAAATAATATACTGTATTTGTCATGCAACATTAAGTAGCACTGCTCCTTTTAAGACTCCACCTTAAAAATATATTCAAACTTACCAAAGTAATGTTTTGTTTCTTAAGCAATAAGTGTAATAATTGAAATTTATCTTTTTATAATATGTTTTAATTGCAAAATAGTTTAATCATTAATTAATGATTGAATGAATCATTAATTAATTATTGTAGTATAATTAATGATTAAACTATTTTGCAAATGAAGAACATTGGTTTGCCATTATTTGTTATAAATTTGGTATAAATTTTATGAATATATATATATATATTTAAAAATATAAATATATAATATATAAATATTATTTGTTATAAATAGTTCAGAGAAACTTCCCTAGTAGAGAAGATTCCCCTGCTCCAGAAATATCCACACGGTGTGTGGCTTGCTGCAATGCTATAGTGGTTAAGACATGAAGGAGTGGACAAGACCAGTAGATTCATCACTGCTCTCTCTCCCATGTATTTAAATTATGTAGATAGAGAGAATGGAAACATAGATATTGTTTCTGTTCAGACAACTATTGTCTGATTGCTTCAGGACAAGTCTGGTATATATGAGGAAAGGGTGACTCAGTCCAAGCAAAGGAAGAGATCTTGAGATTGTTGTCGACAGCATTATAAACTTACTAACCCAGTGTGTATCTGCTGCTTTTTATTTTAAGAGCAAAGTCTTTTGTGGGACGTGGTTACTGCATTCAAGGCCAGCTTTAAGTGTTCCTATAGCCATGTAACAGGCCTTCTTGCCAGATGAAGTAGGCTTTTGATCTAGCCTTCTCTGGCTCTTCTTACACAGAATTCTGCACAAGGGCAAGCATAAAGAGTTAAATCCACTTTTAACAGACCAACATTTAATTTGAATTTAAAGCAACAACAAGAAAAGAATATTCATATTGTGTGACAACACTCTCTTCTATATGACTTGGCAGAAAAGCCCTTTAGTTCGATCTTTCTTCCAATCTAGGTAAGAAAATGATTAAGACAGGTACTAACGTGTTGAACTATAATTTTGTTCAGGGCTAGTAACTTTTAGGAACTAATTTGCAAGATGTAAAGGAGTCACATGCCACTGAAGGTCAGACAGGTAATTACCAAGCAGATGGTCTATCTGTGATGGCACTCTAAAGTTTATATGACGCCACTGTTACTGCTGTTTAAGTAGTAACACATTTTCTCAAATTTTTAATTAAACATAAGGAGCTTTCCTGTTTTCTTTGGGTACACTGGTTTTACCAAGTAATGTCATTTTTTTAGTATAATATATTTGAAGTTGTTTATTTAATTATCTTGTAAATGTATATATAAATAAAAGGGTTATAGATCTTATTAATAAAGAAATGCACATATGTTTCCAGAGAAATGGTTGAATGTGCCAGTGTTTAAACAGTAGTCATTCATATTTAATTAGGCTATGTTATAATGCATTGTGCTGTGGATTAATGCCTTCCTCTCCTTTTTTTTCACATTAACATTAATCTCTTTACAGATGCAGATATCATGCTAATATATATTTGGTAGCCACAAACCTGGATTACAGTGAGCTTATGTGACCTCGTTTTCTATGCTGTACGTGAGGAAATGGAGAGCTTTCTGACCCCTCCCTCATGTCTTCTGGTTTGCAGTAGTTTGGGAAAGAGCTTGTTAAGGTGTGAATTGCTGTGAAATAGACGCATTTCTTCTGGTTTTAATGAAAACCAAACATCATTCTCTTCTTCTTCCCTTTCTCTGGAATCTTTTGTGTGCTTTTTAAAATAGACTATAACAGAACAGAGCAGATTGTAAGCAGTTCATGTGAACAGTGCACAGTGAAAATTATTTCATCATACAATTATTGAGACATATCAAAACATTCTCAGCTCAGTACAAGCTGCTCCTGGTTACATTATAGAAATCATGACAACATGTAACGTGGCATTCCAGATAGTCAATACAATGAGTGATATTTGGAAAATATCACAGCAACAGATCTAAGATGAAGCTTGCCTATTGAACACTGCACCTCAGTTCACCTTGATTGGGAGGTAGAGTGGGATTTTTTCCCTGCCTTTAAATGAATATAGCAACCCATCCACTGAGATGATGGTGTAGTGGCTTTGATTTCAGAGAAATGCAGTTTCCCATTGGCAAAGTTACCAGAAACTGGTCTGCCCATCCATTCCTTGGCTGACGAAATAGTGGCTGAATCACCAGTGGAAATAATGGCTAAGATCCTATATGGCTCAGTACCAGACTAATTAACAGACCATATCTCCGTGTATGAACAGACCCCGGCTCTGGCATCATCAGGAGGGGCCCTTCTCTCAGTCCCAACACCATTGCAAACACGGTAGTTGGGGACACTAGAGAGGGCCTTGTCAGTGGCTGCCCCTAATCAATGGAACTCCCTTCTCAGGAAAGCCAGACTGGCCCCCTCTTTGTTGTCCTTCTGGCAGCTAGTAAGGACCTTTGATGCTCAACCGTGGAATAAAGAGACCAGACACAAAGTTGGGTTAACTAAGGGCCACTTTATTTTAAGCTGTATTATTTAAATTGCATTAACCTGAAAGATACAAGAGAGGGGGAGCAACATGACATGAGACCACACTGTGACAACCTGCTCAGCCTACCCATGGACAATAACACCTCAGCCCCAGGGGCAATCCAAATTGCTTTGGTTGCTTCCCAGTCCAGCATCTTAGAAGGTAGCCCAGGGACTCCTACCCAAGCTGCACAGCTCTAAAAGTGAGAGTCTTATTCCCAGGTTAACCTCAAGGGTAGCCTGCTTCACTGAACCCCCTGGGATGCAGGGTCCTAAACAGGTGGTTCCAGAGCCTTACCCTACACCAAATGGGTGCCAATAGGTGATCGCTGATGTTTTATTATCCCCATTATCTACCACAGAAAGGGACAAGCATCTGCTTAGTCCCTTTCCCCCCATCGGGTTGGACAACATGGTCCTCACCCCCCCTTTCTCAATTCTTCCAGGAACAACTGATTCCAATGATCGAACAGGTGCACCCCATCTGCTGAGTAAAGGTCTGCCTGCCCATATAGGTTGCCAAGATGAGGAACAAAGTGGCCCAAATCTGATTATTCACCATTCTTCTGGTGTGGTCAATACATTTGGGGTCTTCACCACCCTGCCAAAAAAAATGTCATTACCACCAAGGTGAATGACCAAAACATCAGGTGGAGGCCCATAGTGCTCCTCAAATACAATGGCAACTGGTCACTCTGCTGCAGGCTTTGTTTACTAAACCACACCACAGTGCCTATGTCACCCAGCCGCAGCTGACAGCTAGCATGGTAAGTTTAGGCTTGGTGCACCATCCAAAAATTATGCTGTGGTCACAAATCAGGACCTGCTTTCTTGCAAAACAGCCTCAAAATTTGGGAGGACACATGTACATCTTTCCCGGGAAAGATTTCCAATGGTGGTAGACTGGCTGTCTTGTGAGCTGAAACCAATCCCAGAAGCAGTGGAGGCAGTTCCAATCCTACATAAACGGGTGCCAATCTTAACTCTGTTCAGGCCCAAGCACTGTAAGGCCTTCACGTAACTGTCCAAAATTTATACCTATAAGGGCCAAATATTGATGTGACAAAATAAAACAACAACCCCCGTCTAGCTCCCAAGATCTGCACATAATGAATGAACAAGGCATAAAGCTGGGTCAGAGCACAAGCCCAACTGTACCTTTGCCCTCACCCTTTTATGATCAGGTTTGAATAACTAAAACATGAGGAGAAGGCCCAGCATATTCCTCAAACAGAAGAAGCAACCAATAAATCATACTATAACCACAATTCAGCACCTGTTGTCTTGCCAAACTGCACCTGGGAACTAACTGAAAAGACAAAGAACAGCAATGTTAGAGTGTAATAAAGTGTTCTGCACCCAAGAGGATGCACAGACATCTTCACAACACATGGCCTCACCCTATTCAGAGCCTAAGCCCTGTGCAAAAGCCGTAGAATCTAACCCACATTGTCAATCTTTCCTCTTTTCCTGGTCCACCCTTTCAGAGTCTTGTGCATGCTGAAGTTACAGGTGGTACCCTCATGCCTCTGAGCTTTAGCAGTGAAAGCCAGCGCTGACAGTCTAGTCCTGATGAACTGCAGGGCCAGATCCCTGCCCCTCAAAGAAACACAATACAGGAATATGTGGTCCATGTGAATATGCCACAACACCGGCAACTTGCTAGACACCTAATTAACCCAATCTCCTTTCTGGCCCTCTGAGAGACTAATGGCTTAGAAAACCTCACCCCTCCAAGTCTCCTCCAAGGCACAGGACAGGACGGTTGTTTGCATCTGGAGCAAGCTGTCTGAAGTGCTCCAACTGTTGGTGGGAAAGGCTTGGACCAGGCACTTGGCATGAGGGGATTTAGAGATGATCAAATTAATGACACTGACCAGGGTCATATCATAACCAAGAATGGACTGACAAATTGCGAATTCAGCAGCCCACAGTTAAACTGTCCTCACACTGGGAAAAATTCCAAGACACATCTCAAATGTCTGATACCAAAACAAACAAACACCATTTCCCTGTAAAGTAAACTGACATGTGAAAGTCCCCTGCAGCTCCACTAAATTTGAGTAGAAACTCATCCCAATCATCCACATTGGCTCTTGCATCAGCTGTAATGAGTCCTGCTTCCCAGAAACAATGCAAGAGAGCCTCAGCAGGGCAAGGAAAATTAAAGTGACCAAGTAGCTCCTGAAACACTTGTAATGTGACTTTTCTTAGTTTCCACAATTTGCCATTTATGAGATGGCAAAATTGTTAAATGATATTAGTTTGTATAGCTAAGCAGATAGGGCAGGTAAACAGTGTAGTGAACTTTCCAAAAGCAGAACAAGAGGCCAAACACTCCACTGGGTGCCTAGTTCATGTAGTAGCCACCATCCAGTGAGAAGCCCAGCAGTTCAACAGTGCCTACGGCAACGCCAGCCTTTGGTCCCATGTGGATTGTTCCTCAGGAGCTGCCAACATTCAGAAAATCTCATTAATACTCATAAACTGTGTTGTTATGTGTTTCTTAGATGATGCGTGTGTGTCGGGGGGTAGTCAGCACTAGGAGCACCCTCCAAGCTGCCATTTGCTCTAAGACTGGGCCAGAATTACAACTCCCTTCACTTGTGGATGAAAGTGAAATAACTGGGAGGAAAAGCAGTTAATTGGAACACTTTTAAAGAGTTTTTTATTTTATCAGTTGGAACACTTTTTAAGAATTCTTTATTTTATCATCTGCTCCTCATGTGAACCTCATTGTAATTTATCCAAAGGTATAATTGTTGTGTCAGAGCAAAAGTCAAAATAATCCCAAAGTGCATTGTGATTATCTATGCACGTACATCAATATATTTACAGCTACATGCATGTATGCAAATGTGCACACACACACACACACTCTCTCCTGCATGAAACCTGCACACACACTCAAACCTTAAAGAAATCAATAAGTTATGAAGGTCTGCATTCACACATACACACAGGGGGCAAACTGCTTCACTGTCTCCTTTGCCCCTGTCGCATGTCTTGATTTGGTGCTTAGCACCAATCAAAAGTAACACTCTGGTCTCACTCCATGGAGACCATCAAAAGCTTACCTTCCTCGACAGTGAAGTTCGTCATGCGAGTCCAGATAAGTATTTTATTAAGGCAAGCATTTCAATACAGGAAATTTTTAAAGAATGGGTAGGGAATCCACAGTATTTTAATTTTAATTGCTTCTTTTAATCCCTTTTTAGCTGTTTTAATTCTTATTCCATTTTAATTTTAATATATATATATATTTGTTCTGTTTTAACATGTAAGCTGCTTTGAGGCCCAATGCCGGGCAAAAAGAAGGATACGAATAAAGATGATGACAACGACGATGATAGGAATTTTTGGATTCCCTTTCCTAAACTGTCCTCAGGATGGAAGACTTTTTAATCTACTGTGTTCTCTGATATTCTTCTCTTGAATGTCAGAAGGGTGAGAGGATCTTTTTGTAGCATTAGGGCAGGGGAACTGAGGTCAGATCTTATTTCCCCAGGTCAAAGTTGTTTCTCTTACCTTAGTACGGAGATACAGCCTTTCTTTGGGCCATGGGGTTGTTTTGACAGAGACGACAGGAGTCCAGTGTAAGTGATGCAAGCCATAAACCAAACATTATTGTTTCAAAAATATCAAAAGTAAGAAAAATACCTAGATAGACTGCATATAATGAGAGCCATAAACCGTGCAAGAATATTGTCAATAACCAGTCTTTAAATGAAGCAGATAGTGTAATAGATCAGGAAAGAAACTACAGATATCTGAGCCTGTCATTATAGTCAGCATTCTACAATATTGCAGACACATCACGTCTGGAAATAAATTTATTTTGCATTTGTCCCAAAGTAAGATATAAAATATTTCTCTCCCCACATCTTCTTCCTTTTTTCTTCCTTGCTTTTTCCATTAGTACTGTTGTTACTCTTATTTCTTAGGTCCCGTGGGGGACACCTCAATGTGCTCCAAATTATGGGGAATGGGAATTAGCCAGAGCATAAGCTATAGCAATGCAAGAGGCAGGGCAACTTAGCGAGATCTTAAACCTAATGTTTATGGGGTCAGGCCAAGCCAAAAACCAAGCAAAATTGTTTAATAAAATGATTTTATTGAGGGGAATTCACTCATGCATGCACACAAGATACACACAATCACACATTCACACAAGAGCTAGCTGAAAGAGAAAGGGAGGAAAAAATATAGAGAAGCTGAGGGATTTGGGGGGATTTATAATTACCAGTCCAGAAGAGTAGTGAAGAGTAGAAATGTATTTTGGCTTAGGTAGGACCTAAGGGCAGTTCTCATTCAGGAGCCAGACGGACAGAGTGATGGATAGATCTTCAAGAGACTGCACTGGGCATCCTAAAACCAGGAGTATTTGTACCCTGAAAATGGCTTGTGGCTGTGAAGGTCCCAGATGCAAGACAAAGGGAACCTGTTGTGGACAATGAGTCTTTCGCCAGTTGGTGGGCTTAGTGCTTTGGTTGACAAAGACATGGTGAGTGTTGTAATAGCCGTCTATTGTGGGTGCTGTGAGGACAGAAGAAAGAATCCGGGTGTACAAGGGATGGATATCTGTCAATCAGTGTCCTGGTGGGCTCCTCACAGTTGGATTCCTTGGAAAATTCCAGCTTCTATTTAAGCCTATTATCCACAGGAATGGTGTGTATTTGCCTGACAAATGACTCAGTCTTACCTGGAGGAATTTTGGAGTCGACCTATACTTCTCACATTTACAGTCAAATTCTTTCAGTTTGACCTTTCTGTCACCTTTCAGGCTTGAATTTGATATCAGAGTCAATAAAATGTGTTGCCAATTACATATGATGCCAGTTAGGTATGGTGCCCATCCAAACCATACTGGTATTGGGGACCCCCAAAGTGGGGCCTTACACTATGTTCCACATTATGATATTAAATGGGTAAGGGAGAGGGATGAGTTTCTTCTAACAGCAAAATACGGCTTTTTTCAACAGATTAGCCACTGTAATAGCGATGTAAGCTGAATAATTACTCAGACTATTTCTGTTTCTAAATATACTTCTGACAGATTACAATATAGAGAGGGGAGAGGCAAGACCAGTCAGTTTGATCAAAGCTCTTTCTACTCTAACCATGTCAATCTTAGTGGGAATCCTGCGTGGGAGATACGTATACATAAGCATCATAGTTATGGTGCTTTGCAGTGAATATCACTCTGACCCTGCCATCCCCCACTACCATGAAGCAGCCACTGAAATTGATGCAGATGTGTTCTCCTGCCCACTTGGCAGCTGACTGTCATTTCCACCCCTCCCATGAGCAATCTCCAGGGCAACAGGTAGACACAGGACCCTTCTTCTGATTCTCCCTTGGACCAGAGAATGTTCACGTGGGGGTAGGACTGTCAGCCAGCTGCTTCCTAAGCACCTGGGGAACAGACCCCAATCAATTGCAGAGGCATCTGACTGATAAATGGGGACTGGGGGACTTTCATGGTCCCTACATGTTCCCTAAACTATTCAAGGTATTTCCCGATGGTTTCCCTGCCAAGTACTGACTAGGGCTGACCTTTCTTAGCTTCTAAGATCAGATAAGCAATTATTGTCCCTTACAATTCCTGAGGTTTATGAAAAAAGCTACAGTAGAGGACTGGGGAACTCGCTGGCATAGCAAGGACATTTGAGAGGTGGTTGTAGAGGAAATGGGGGATCTGCAAAAAAAAAATTCCCTATATTTCTGCAGTTGGAGAGTCTGGTGGCTGTCATTCCCTTCTGCGAATGGAAGAAAATTTTCTGTTTCTGAGCATCTTCCTTCTCCTTCCAAACCTCCCTATTCCTTCACAGTCCTTTGTTTTTCTTCTCCTCCAAGAAAAATGTGAAATCAAGACTGAGCCATGTTATGTTCTTAGCCTTTTAAAAGTATCAGCCACAGTAAACCCAATAGGGATAGGCAGGCATGGATGATATTGCTTTGTTAATCTTATTGCCCTGCTGATCTATCTGTCGTTGTCATCATCATCATCATTATCATCATCATCATCATTGCAAAAATGTCTGTTGATCGTTGGTAACATGGTGCTGATGATGATTTTGTGAATGTGAACGGATTTCATAATGTGACTGTTAAAAACAAAATATATCTAGCAAGGGTCATTGGTTCACATGGGCCACATAAAAAAGCAGAGTTTGGGAAGCTTATGTTCTGCCTGGAAAAAATGGGGGAAGCCCCCCCATTCAAAGCAGAACTGGGGGAACTTTCTTTGGTCAGACTGCAATTTCTGTGCATTGTTAAAATAAGTGCTTGGAAAAGGATTTTTATTTTATTTTATTCAAAGCAGAGTTTACAAAATGTTCTTTCATTGGATAACATTTCTCCTGTGACATTAAAAGCAGTACAAAGTTGTTCAAAATAGAAGTGGACTGCTTTTGTTTTGTTTTGTTCTTCTGTTCAATTTTGAAAACTTTTTTTCTGACCAGAGAAATTTTTTTTCTTATTTGTTAGACCTTGTTTTTTAAATAATAATAATAATAATTATTATTATTATTATTTCAAGTACACTTTCTGAGTGAATGTTGTTGATGTATGGTGTATGATGATTAATGACATCAGCATGAGCTGTTGCTAAGTCTTAGGTTTTGGCCCTCAAACCTCAGAGGCAGGTTTGCTCACACCCTAGTAACCTAATTAGAGAATAGTTTTATGAAGTGATCTCCTGTTTCTGCAGACAGTAAGGTTAATACAGGATCATTTGGGCTTAGGAGAATTATGTTCCACTAATGTTACTGAGGTTTAAATTCATCTTTTTTGGGCTCTGTTAGGTTGTTTTAATCAGGCTTTGTGTGATCAACCTTTAAGGGAGATGTTTGTACTAAGTGTTCTGGAGAGCTAAGTAATTATAGAAGCCTTGTTTTCTGCCTTTGTTTTCCTGTAAACTAGAGCTCATGATATGATTCACAATCATGATCTAATAGGCAATGAACATAGCAATCAGCTCTAAATAAATTGGGTTTCCCCCCTTTCCTCCTTCACATTTCATTCCTTCTTGTCCTTTCAGTTTAATAATTCAGAGCCTAAACTTCATAGGTGCAGATTACACACAACAAGTTTTTGAGTTTCTCTTTTTGTACATTTGGATGTTGCCTGATTCTTGTTTGTTTTTTTCCAACAATTATACTATTTAAATTAAAGGCCTAAACCATGTGAGCATCTTAATAGTCAATCTGAGATGAAAGTCTTCCGCTTAGTTCAGTTTTGACATTTTTTTAAAAAAGGGTTGCCTACATGTTCTTGAATATTCATCATGTTTCTGCCATTCCACCCCCTCCCCTCACTTCCTACAGACTATAGGATCCTCATCTTCTACTGATAAAGAACTTCAGCAAAGAGCAAAGCAGCGGGGCACCAAATAGGCATATAGCAAATATGAAGGTACAGGGGCAGAACACAAGTCTTTGAGTGCATTTCAGCGTAGAGGATCATCCATTCAAATCTGTTAAATATTAGCTAATGATTAGACATAACAGCAACAATAACAATGTTGTTATGATAGGAGAAGGTACTTCTTTACCATTACTCCAACTGATGAGTTTCATTGACAGGTGTAACAAGAAGATGTTTTGCCATGAGCTGACTGATGAGATCTATCTGACAAATCCCCCTGATCACGCTCAAGGCGTTTGGTGATCTGGGCTGGTACCTGAAACTTCTGTCCCATGGCCAACACTTCTGTCACCCCACATTTTCCAAGTTGCCTGCCTGAGCTTCTTGGCAGGAAGGAAAGCTAAGAGCTACTTCTGCTTCTCTCATGAGAGATCTAGCACTGTTAACCTATGAGTTTCATCCCTAGTTCCAGACTTCTGGGACTTTTCTGCCTCTATCCAGAACGGGACTGTTTGGTGCTGCCTCTCAGTTTGCTTGAGCAAGCTACTGGTCCTTTGGAGTCTCTGGCAATTTACTTCTGCTCATTTGTCACCTGTAGTGAAGGTAGATAGCAATCCTGCATTCTACACCTACTTGAGACTACGCTTTGAGTTTGCTGAGTTTAGGCTCAAATAAAGGTCTTTGAACAGTGGAGGGGGATCTGTTCATGCTATCACCACTGTCAGGTCTTTCAATTCTTCCTGGGGGTGAAGCAGGCTGCCTCCCACTGCCCCCAAAACTTGTAATCCTTGTAAATCTTATTGGGGTTATGTCAAGCCAGTTCATCTCCCTCTTCTCGAGAGAACCATGTGGATTTAATTTACTGATAATCTATGATTAAGGTATTGTAAGATACTCTATGATACTCTATGATTAAGGTATTGTAATGATGAAATGAAACATTAAATGTTACTTATTTTATGTATGTCCCCGCCTCTCCCCAAATGTGGGACCCAAGGATAATTATTATGAGTGTAATTGATGTATTGTTGTTATTGTTGTGTGCCTTCAAGCTGTTTCCCACTTATGGCAACCTTATGGCAAACCTATCACAGAATTTTCTGAGGCTGAGTGTGTTTGATGTGCCCAAGGTCTCCCAGTGAGTTTCCATGGCTGAGCAGGGAATTGAACTCTGATCTCCAGGGTCATCGTCCAACGATCAAACCACTGTACCATGCTGACTCACAACTAATGTGTACATTTAACTAATTTAACTACAAAGGGAAACTAATGGGTATTGCATTTTTTCCTCAGTGAAACATGCAAGGAAATAGTCGTGCTTCTTTTAGTAGTATTACTACTTCTAACTACTGTTAACAACTACTAGTGCTGCTTCCACTACAACTACTGAGCACTTTGTAAATTAAATAAAAGTGTTTGTTCTGCAGATAGATATACAGAAGAACTAGAGATTGCCTCAAAGTACAGTAATCCTTCCACATTTGCTAGGCTTAGAGGCACAGGATCCTTGTGAAAGTGAAAACAAACAAACAAACGTGAATAACTCTAGGCCCTCCCAAACCATACTTAACACACAAAAAAGTATGATTGCCATATTCAACCCACCATGGATTTCTCTGAGGTATCAGGGTTCCTTCATAAGGCAGAAGTGGGTGGGTGGTGGGGCTTACTGCCACCTCCACTGCTGCCCCACACCATTTTTAATAGGGACTTACAAGCCACGTTTGCAGTTTCTCAGACCATTTCCACACGGGCATATTGCCCACACTAGAGCGACCTCTCCAGAAGGTCTTCTTCACCGGGGTCTGCGCTAGAGCAGTTAAAAAAAGTGAGGTTCTAGACCTCAAACTGCTCTAGTGCAGCCCCGGGGGTGGCGCTGTGAGTTTTATAAAAACCACCTTCAAAAGTGGTTTTTATAAAACTTACCCGCGCTGCCCCATAGCAGCCCCTGGTCAAGAACTGCAGAGACGCGGTAGCGTGTCCCTGCAGATCTGCCCGGGGGCGGGCTTCCGGCTGGCGCGCTGTCCTAATTGGCGGAGCACCACCGGAAGCCGCCGGCCGCCATTTTGGGCGCTGCCGGGCGCCACCGAAATTCGGCGGCGTTTGGAACGGCAGATCCGCGCTCTTCGGAGGGACGGAGCAACCCGCTCGCGGGTAAGCTCCGCCCCTGTGTGTGCAGCCCCGTTTCGCCCCCCCATGAGGAAAGGGCCTCAGTCTCAGGAGACTTGCAGTCCCTATTAAAAATGACTTAGGAAGGCAACAGAGGTGACAGCAAATAATCCACGATTAATCAAATCCACAAAAGTACAACCTGCACTATAGAGGGCTGACTGTGTACATTAGAAATGCCAGTGAGCAAACCCTGCCTCTCCTCTTTCCCCTCTGCATCACACCACCTTGGTATTACCCTTATATTGTCATGTAGGAGACACAGAGTCTGGTATTTTCCCATTTATTTATGACATTTATTTATGACATTCAGGGATCTGGATCTAAATTGCTTTGGAGTATATAGTTCCACGCTAGAACCAAATTGGGCCAATCTGATTTGATGCAGGCTAGTACAGATCAGTCCACATTGGCTCAATTAGCTTTGGGATTCAGCCAAATGAGTTGTGCAGGCATAGCAATTAGTTCCTTTTCTCAAAAACTAATACCTAACATATGGCTTTAACTTAATAAAAGAGAACACTCTTGTGGTGTAGCTGTGATTTTGCGTTCTGTTTTTAAATAGGATAGTTTATTTACATTAAAGAAAATCTTTTTTATTATAAGGATTTTTAAAGCTATATTTTGTTTTATCTGTGTTGCAGGCTGCCTTGAATCCCACATTGGCAGAAGCACAGGATATAAAACAAACAAACATGGAAGAACTCTTCCTGTGTGAATTAGCATATGATAATGAACTGACTGTTCTGGCCACTGACTGTTCTGGCCACCATGTTAAGTTCTACCTCCTTTTTTTAAACAAACATGTTTTTATTACAGTTTGCAAGTTCATTAACAATAAACATTGAAAATAACAAATAATCGAATAATGCAACAAGTGGAATGCAATGAAGTGATATAGTTGATCTGTAAATATTTAAGTAAGATATGGCATTCACTATAGAATGGCTCTAAATCAATAATAAGTCATTCCAAATTTGGTGTGAAGGTGTGGGCAAACCATCTCCATATTTGTTGACATATTCTATGAAGAAAAACCAGCCCTAATAAATGCTTCACTACTAATATGTCCTTTGGTCTCTCTCATCTTAATGCAACCTCTCATTTCCAAATGAGAAGTGGAAGTGGAATATTTAGGGGCTTTGCAACTCCTTTCTTCAGAGACTCTATTTTTTTATTTTGATTTTTTTTAAAAACCCAAGTATATCTGTATGTGTTCTCTGTGTAGAAATCATTGGGTTTTGTTTTCTGCAGGATTTTCTGTTTTCTGAAAATCTCTTGACTGCTGGCACTTCTTGCCAAAGTAAAATAGAAAGCTTAGAGAGGATGAGAATGATCTAGTTTCCCCAACTATAGGAAAACACTTTCCTCAAATAAGTCAGACAAAATATGCCATTATTTCTGATGGCTCTGGTCTTGATTGCATCCATTCCTTTCAGTACTGGCAGGGAATCAGATGGCTACAAGAAGAGTCTCCTTATACCTTGAGGGAAGCCGTAGTTCTGCCACAACTGCTGCAAGTCTAACACTTGAACAGCTCTGTAAATCACAGTAATGTAAGAGAACATAACAGCACTCTATATACCTTCAATATCAGTTACATCAGTGTGTAGTAGTCAAGCCATGACGTGTTAGTGGGTTAAAAGAAGGCAATCTGTAAGCACGGACACAAACTCAGGTGGGGATATTCATTCTTTCCACTTTATACTTCTTCTGCTTCCTACTATTAAAAGGGTGTGCTCAACACAGTCATTTAACCAGATGGTCTGGGAGTCCTCCAGAAGATTCAGGTAATTACTGATCTGCAAGGCTGTGATTGATGCAACATGTAGCTAGCACTGATGCTACTGTAGTTGTCTCCTTGCAGAATGGCCACCTACACATTGTCAAGAAAAAAAAGGAGCGGAGTGGAAGACAAAAGAAGATATGGCCTTTTGAATAATATGCATATGAAAGTATGAATATATATAAGAAATTTTTATAAATAATAGTTATAATTTAAGCAAAAAATATAGTATATCTCAGTGTAATGAAAACTATAACAATCAGCAAAATCTGTTGTCTAGTTGCATTTCGTCAGTAGTAGTCAGTACTCCGAGGCCTATGTCTAGACTATCTGGAAGCTCATTTCTCCCTATATAAGCCTGTCCTAAGGTTACAATCTTTGAGGGAGGGCTTTTTTCTTAGCCCCGTCTTCATCATAGATTTATTTGGTGAAGACATAGGAGAAAATATTTTTTTGGTGGCTACTCCTAGGGTATGGAATTTCATTCAAACAGAAGCTCACTTGGAACCTTCCCTGCTCTTTTTGCCAACAGGCAAAGACTTTTCAGTTTAAATGGGCTCTTAAACTTTTAAATGCTTAGAGCAAAGGATGTTCAGTGCATGCAATGTATCTTTTATTATGTGTTGAATATATTTTAAATTGTTTTAATTTAATGTTTTGAATGTTTCTTTTTACTAATATACTATATATTGTTTTAAGTTTTATTGTGACCCACTTTGGGTTTCATACTGAGAGAAAAGTAGAACATAAGATATATAAATAAATAAAATAATAAAACAAATACATTTTTACAATAAATTACTTTTGCATGCTTCCAGAAGGATAATGTGGAGGCTGCCAGTCTAGCCACTATAGGGAGGGAGTTTCAGAATTTTGGAGCTGCTACTGAGAAGGCCCTGTACTGTGTTGCCATCAGGTGTACCTGGGAGACTGGTGGGACAGAGAGAAGGAAGAATACATAAGTAAGTTCTTACTCAAAGTTCTCAAAACATGTATGGGTTTATATGCAAGAATACAACTCTTTAGATAACCTGGGCCTAAGCCCTTTGGGGCTCTTTAGGATGTAACCAGCCCTTTCATATGTGCCTAGAAAAAGAGACCTGTTATTGTAACTAGTCCCAGCAAGTTTCCAAATGAAGGCAGCTCCTCTTCAAAGGCAGCTCCACATTAAGCATGTCATGGTCATTCAGACAGGATACAACTAAGGCCACTTCTGCATGGTGTTGCAGTCCCTCTATGGGGACGAGATGGCAGTGGTGTACAGGTCATGCTTCTGCATTATGTCCTTGCAGCCTTGCTGTCATCACACCCCCACCCATCTTGATTGTGAGTTGTTTGTTTAACAGAATAAATCTGTTAAGTAACCACAGTTGTATGGCATTCCAGTACTTAACTTCTATGCAAAAGGGCAGGAAGTGTGATGGAGATGCTTCCTTCTCCAGTGCGACATGGGAAAGAGCCTGGCTGCACTGCAGAAGGCAGACACATGTGTTACCCTGTGAACTGGGGGTCCCAGGAGGAGTGCCCAAATAACCAAAACAAACCTAGCAAGATGGGTAAAATTAGCCGGAGCACCCTCTTGGCTAATGAGAGGCAGGATCTTTTACCTTATGTCTACAGCGTCAGGTCAGTGAGGAGGCAAATAGTTCAAACAGTAATTAAGATTTATTAAACAGTTACTAAAGAAAAGCACAAACACACTCCTAACTAGAAAAGGAAAATATAGAGTTCAAGGGGAATGGGTGATACACCACCTGTCTTGTAGTCCTGGGGAAGCCAATTGTAGAAGAGGAAATCCGGCATGGCGACCGAGGGGAATCTGCTGTACCGAGCAGTGGCAAAGGCAGAAGGAAGTCCAAGCGATCCGGCAAGAGTTCCGAAGAGCTCTCAGAGTGGGGGATATTTATTGGGGAAAGAACAACCGCAGGCTAGTATGGTCTTCGGGTGAAAACAGTAAGTTTTGGGTTGGAGACAAAGCCTCCAAAAGGTCAGAATTTGCATGATTGAGTTAGAGTCCAAATTGACAATGGTACGGCCGGTATGTAGATGCGGCTAGCTCGGCAGTTAAGTACCTAGCTCACCATGGTGTCCTCTCAGGGCAGAGGATCTCTTTGTGGTAGCGTGCATTTGTAATGAAGGTGTTTGTTTCGGGAGGTCCCCTAAAGCAGATCTGGCAATATCTGGCTTGGTTTGGTGAGTGCAGCAAGTAATAGCCATGCCTAGCTTCAAGCTTGTTCAGCGGGGCTCACGAACACTTGGCTGATGGCAGAGTAGGGCCGAATTGTGATATCAAAATGATATCTTTGGTTCACCAAAGTCCAGGCCAGTACATGGTGGTAACACATGTTACTCATGCTCCCTGCCATAGGGAGCCAGTCAGGTGCAAAGGGTCATGGTCCCTTCCCAGAAAAGGTGCTGCCGGGATTGCAATGGGAGGATGGGGGGTGGGGGTTGTCTTACACTTATAATTGCCAGTTATCTAGACTTCTTTCTTCGTTTCTTTCTGATTTGCCACCAAATCTTCTACCAGGTATTACAAATGTAAGTCTCCCATGCAAACATTTTATGAGAATTCTATGGCGGGCAGGCTTCCATAGAAAATGCAGAAGATAGGTTGCAAAGACTGGGATGTGCTTTCAAAGACATTTCAGAGTAGCCTTTGAACTATGTGTGTGTGTGTGTGCGCGCGCGCACGCGCACAAAAAGTTAGCAAAGGGGGCAACATGATTTGGAGGAGTCCCATAGTTAGATGTTTGTGGGATTGCAAATGATGTGTTAGCAAGTTTTCTTTCTGAAGAAAACAACTGTGGAAACAATACCCACATATTCAGGACAGCAGAAAGGTGTAATAGAAGGTGAAGAAAAAAAATATCGGGATGAATGATCCATGTACTAAGTAGAAAGGAAAACAGTCAAAAGCCAGTTTTAATGTTTTATGCTATGGGTAGTGCCATCACAGTTTTAGCTGAGGCATCACAGTCTGAATTTGGAGCAGTAAGTCTTCAGAAAGATGATGACTACTGACAACCAATGGCCCATGTCTTAAATCAATGACTGATACTGATACAAGGTATGCACAAATCCAGGAAAAGTCATTGAAAGTTGTCTTTGCTTGTGAGTGGCTTCAACAATATATGTATGGCCAGACAATTCAAGTGGAAAAAGATCATGGCCCCCTCATATCTTTCTCTATAAAACTGATGAAGCACTAAACCTTGAGGATTCAAAGAATGATAACCCAACTATAAACGTATGATTTGATTGTCACCTACACACTAGATCAATTTATGTTTACTGTAGATGCCATTTCCAGAGCTATAAACCAAACTATGGACTTATAAAAGAACTTTGAGGGAAGAATAGGTAAGAAATTTGTACCATTCTTATTTCAGTTCAAACATATTGACCTCCCATTTCCTGAAACCAAACATGTGCTGGAACACATTAAGACCTTAAAATCTATTCTGTTCTAAAGTTTTCAATGGGGTTCACACAAACAACTACCTATAGAAAAGCTGCTCATTTGAAAAAAAGTAGATATGAAAAAAGTATACATTTTAAATGGCATAGTGCACAAACATCCTTTATTCAGTAGAAAAATTGTGCACACAAAATTTATATATAAAATGTATGTATTAAATTGTATATAAATAAATTTATATATTAAAACATATGATGTGAACTTGGATGAAGGGAGTTATATTCCATACTGAATGACCAGAAGTTCCAAGAGAATGTAGATTGCATTGATGGCAACTATTTTTACACATACACATTTGCTTGAATGTAATACAGTTCCATTTCATGTATCATCATCTTGATGTTTAAATGATTGCCAGTAATATTTTCCAGTCCAACTCTTTCCTGCTGTACAAAATCAGGACAAAGAATAGAGTAGCATTACAGTGATTTTCTTTCCTTTTCCTCCTTTGCCTTTTTCCCACCAGAGAAAACACGTTCCTTCTTATTTGTGAAAACACAGTCCTGGACCCATGAAGCACAGGGCACTGTAAGGGAGGGACCTAATTTGCTGAGCTCCAGGGAGAGAAGCCAAGCCTTAGGCACTATGTGCCTGGATGCCATTCATAGGGAGTCAGGGCCTAAGGATTCTTAAAGTTTGCCCACTCCCCTTCCCATCTCCTTTCTCTAAACATCTCTGGAAAAAGACTATGGCCCTTTCCTCACGGGGGGCAAAACGGGGCCGCACACGCAGGGGCGGAGCTTACGCGTGAGCGGGTTGCTCCGTCCCTCCGGAGAGCGCGGATCTGCTGTTCCAAACACCGCCGAATTTCAGCGGCGCCCAAAATGGCGGCCGGCGGCTTCCGGCTGCGCTCCGCCAATTAGGACAGCACGGCAGCCGGAAGCCCACCCCCAGGCAGATCTGCAGGGACACGCTACCGTGTCTCTGCAGTTCTTCACCGGGGGCTGCTACGGGGCAGCACGGGTAAGTTTTATAAAAACCACTTTTGAAGGTGGTTTTTATAAAACTCACAGCGCCACCCCCGGGGCTGCGCTAGAGCAGTTTGAGGTCTAGAACCTCACTTTTTTTAACTGCTCTAGCGCAGACCCCGGTGAAGAAGACCTCCAGGAGAGGTCGCTCTAGCGTGGGCAATATGCTCGTGTGGAAAGAGCCTATGAGGGACATGCTGACAGTATGGAGATGGAGCAATTGAATGACTTGTGAGCAGCAATGAGACGTGACAGCTTGACAACCTCCTGAGTTACTTCCATTTTGAATTGAGTAGTTTCAGTGGAGCAGGAGTGCCCAACTGAGCAGAGGGCAGCACAGCAGGTCAATTGGATTGGGTGGTATTGATCCCACATTCCGCTGTTGGATATGGATTACTCCAAGGTCCACCCCGATGCCAGTGCTTCCATGAAACAGAGGGAAATATTAGCTTAAAAAGGAGGCCTGTGACATGGGGTAACCTAACAGGATCTTTTATACCTTTATATACCAGTACTAACGCAGGGACACCAGCTGGAGATTCCAAGAATATTTGTTTCACATTGAGGGAATTAACAATCATACAGGCATGAAGTCCAAGCAGTCTTGTAATCACACAAGCTTAGCTGAAGGAAAGAGAGGAAAAACTGGATAGTGGGGAATTAGGGTGAGGTAGGTGATATTTACCTATCTGGAGAGAAGAAATGAAGTAATATGGCCCAGACTAAGAGTCCCAGGGTGATACAGGAATGGGAATTGGAGCAGCAGAGTGATGGCCTATGTCCAGAGTGTTCTGTACTGCAAGCTATCTGTCTGACAGCCAGGATTTAAATACTACATTTCCATCCTTGGGGGAAGATGTTAATATCTTTCTGGCAGAGTAGAAAATAGTGTCCAGAATGAGCTAAAGGCCTTGGAATTAGATGACAAAAGACTGATGGGAATTGTGATAGGTCCTTAATGGCTGGAAAGATGAGGGGATAAAAGAGAGTTTAGATGGACAAAGGAAGAGGGCTGAAGACAATCAGTTGTTCCATGGAGGCAGTTTCAGGTGCTATTGTTTCAAAATGTTGAGTCATTGGGGGACATTTGTGATTCTGTTATTCCTGGAGCTCCCCTGACTATGATCTAGGCCTTTTCCACACGGGTAAGAAGTGCGGCACGGTGCGACCTCTGACGGAGGTCGTCCGCACCTTGGGAGCAGACTGGGTCAGACTACTTGTCGCAGTTCTGCACCTCAGTCCACTCCAGAGCGACCCAAAGTGGTCACGCAGCGTGCTTTTTAAAAACGTGTTTTTACAGGTTTTTCAAAAGCATGGAGCACGCCACTCCGTGCCACTCTGTTCCCACGCTCCGGTGCAGATTTGCAGGCGTGCATCAGGCTGGCGAGCTTCAGCGGTTGGTGGGGAGCCTCCACCAACCAGAAGCCGCCATTTTGGATGCCGGAGCAGTGCGGAGCGATGAGCTCACACTGCTCCTCATCAGGATGGACCAAAACGGACCCACCAAAAAGCCGGTGAGCAGCAGCGGGGACCGTTTCCCTCGCCGCATGCGGAAAGGGCCCTAGCCATGCCTGGAGGTCCTGATCTGACCTAGTATTGTAGTGCACACATGCAGCCAGTTCCTCTTTGCTAGCAGGCTTCTCAGCCATAGCAGGATATAATTTATATTTTATGCCAATTATTATTTGCCAGTCAAACCATATCATGGAGTAGGGGTGTACAGCCTGGTAACAGTAAGGAAGTTTGTTGGGTTGTAAATAGGTTGGAGGCTGGTATATTCTTTCCCTTATTTTTCCTTATTTCAAGAGTGACCATCTTTCGAGGGTCAAATATCTCTTTTCCATCCACTGAGCTTCACTGTGAGCTATACCATCCTTTTCTAGCAAAGTCACTTGTTGTAAGACAAATCTTGTTTTAGAGGAGAATCATAACCTTTAAAGGTTTCTGGAAAAATGACTGTCACTTTCCACCTTCTCTGTGCATCTATATGGGGATAAATTATAGGTGGGGGTGCCTGAGAGGTTTTAAGTTCCACTGTGAATGTCTTTGCACCCTGTTGCATACTGTAAGATTTACCACCTGGCTTTGTGAGGTTTCGTGTTGTGTGTTTCAGCAGTTTTTAATAAGGCTGCTAAAAACATCAAGAGCTAAAATTTCTGCCTACTTAGCAGGCAGGAAGAAGCTGCATTTTTTTTTTTACTTTGTAGTATCATTTATACAACTTTATTAAACTTCTGAGATTATCAGTTTACATCTTCAAATACTTGGGAGAAGAAAAGGCAAATATTTTTTCAGTGCTCTGTGGCAAATCAAGATATCATCATTGTGAGTACCAGAACGAGTTATCTATGCTTTTTGTATCTTGAACATTCATCACATTTTCTTTCCCTTTCTAGGCTTTGCTGAATACATAGATAAACACCAAAAAATGGTCAAATTGGAACAATTATACTGAAAGGAAAGATTCTTGTAAAAGCCTACAGGTGCTTTCTGACAGAATAGCTATATACTAAACTATCACAGTGCTCACAGTGTTTTCTTCCCCCAAATGTGAACTAGAGATAATGGTTCCAAGTGTTCCTTCATTTAAACAACAACAGCAACAACAACAACAACAACAACAACAACAACAACTGAGTTTTGTTTTAAACATTGGTCTTCTACCTGTTTACTAAATTTTCCCAGGATTTAATGGAAGCCCCTTCTTTAAAAATACAACAATTACATCAAAATCCATGGAACTGACACCACTACAATGCAGGCTCCCAGATTTATTTGAAACTACTCCCAAGCATCCTTGGGGAAAACTTTGCTATTGACTTCCATATAATCACATGCCTTCCTTTATTTCTGAAGCATTTATGACAGACTAAAGAGTCACAAAAAAATATTATGCATTATTGGATCCAGATTTAAGTATGTGCACCAGGATTAGCAGAAGTGGGCCCTCATACCCTTTCCCCTTATTTCCCCATCACCACTTAGCAACCACTGTAGCCTCCTGAAAATGGCATATAGAAGGCTGTTGAATCCTGCTGCAGAAGATGCAGAGAGGAAAGAGTTATCCCTGAATATCTGATGGGATATTGTTGAGTAGAGGTCTTCTCTTATATAGAAGGTGAATCCTTGATCAAACCCATTCTCTTCTCAATGGTTATCTCATTTCACTTGTTATGCCTTACAGGAAGATTTATTTTTTCCTCACAGATTGGATGGTGCCTATAACTCATTTCACATTACTGGTTTAAAGGGTCACTGGGAGACATTTTTGCTTATTCACCATGAGGTAAAATAGTCTCGTGAAAGTGAACCTCACTTGTGAGACTACAGGCTTTCCCCTTAAAACCATGCTGTTTGTAGTAGAATGTTACTTGTAATTTTACTGCATGGCAATGATTTCATGGAACCACTCTGTCAAATTAAAACTGAGAAGAAATGTCACCTTGTGGTGTTTGCTCCTTTTTTAAAAAAATAAATAAAAAATGGTTGTGTGAAGTAACTCAATGTCATGACTAATTCTAGTGCAAGAAGAAACAAAGACAAATTTTAAAGGCTTTACCAAGTAGAGCAGAGCAAGATTCAGCTTCATTTCTTTCTCATGAACAAAAATGGGATTTGCCACGGAATTATTTGTCAATAACTATGGGAGACCTGTAGCTCAGATTTAGAAGCATCTGCAGACTGTATATAAATAGCACTGTCAGTGCCTTAATCAGGATGTAATAATTTTCTGCACATGATACTAAAAGGCATAGTATCAGTAATAGTGTAGCTTATCATCAAAATCAATATTGGCAGATGATGTTAGGAAGATCTATAGAAGATTCTATCTAGCATCTAAGGAAGGCTTTCATCTCCTATTTTTAACCTCACTGTTTGCATGTTGAAATATAATTATGAGACAAACAGCTTTGCGGAGATGCCACAAGAGAAAGAAACCCAAGGGAAGCCATCAAAACTATAGAGAGTCATACATCAGAGAAACAGACTTAATAAGCTCCTGGTCTCATGGGACCATCAGCTATAAACTGCTGTAATCCCACTGTTCTCAGTGGAACGATGTTAATTTACAAGATGCAGGGATCTGGCCCATAATTAGATATCAAATCTGTGATGCAGAAGTCAGCAGGATAATAGTGTTCTCTTTGTGGCTTAGCTCATTTATGCTATAGGGAGCAGAAGCAGCAAAGAGGTAAAAGATAAGGACTGCATATAACTGAGCATGAAGGTTGTGGAAAAGGGCAGCCACGAGAGCAGAAGTGTCATTGCTCCAGGAAGGAAATGCTTTAATGCTCTGATAAGGTATAAAATCAGTTAGGGAAGCTGCAATTTGCATTGCTGGGAGCACTAAAGAAAATTAGAGCTGAAAAGAGAGTCTCCCCAAACTTTTTAAAGACTCAAAACAAGTCAGAGGAAAGGCATTTCTCTCTAGCTTGTGACAAAAATAAATTTCACCAAAACATCCATTAGGAGTATCTGTATTATGTTTCTGACTGCATACAAGTCATTTGATTTTGAAAAACTTTTTTTGTAAGGTCCAAAATCAGGAGGAACATGACAATACAGAATTCCTGGCCTAAAGACATACAGTTCAAAATAGACTGCGAAACTAGGTAGTTGTACTGCCTTTGGTTAAATATGAACACAAAGAGACTCATCTGACTTTCCCTAAAGAGAAGGTTAACATATTTTTTTTAAATTGTGAGTTAAAGCATTTCATTTTGTCGTACTGATCTCCCCACCCCTTGAAATATTGAAATCCCAAGAAAACAAAGTTTTGCATAGATTAGAGGGTAAATAAAACAAAAACGCAGGAAACATTGCCACATCTAGAGGTACTGTAGGGAAGTTGTTTGTTTAAGTTTGTTTTTTAAAAGAATTTACCAAAGTCCACATATTTCTTCATGTTCAAGATGGGGGCAGAAACCTTGAAGATTATTTTTAAAAAGAAAAGAAAAACTTCAAATGTGGGGGAAAAAACCCAGAACTAACAGATTTGTCATTCCAGACCAAGCATGTTGAGGGTAAAACTCTTAGGGCCTTTCCTCATGAGGTGAGTGAATTGCTCCGTGCCGTTACTTACCGTCTCTTCTTGGGTCTGAAGTAATGCACGCTGTCCCTTGAGCCCTTCTGCAGGGCTCCTTCATTGGTGCAGGGCGAACCAGAGCAGTGCGAGGTTTGTAGGTCCGCACTGCTCTGGCTCAAAATGGTGGCTTCCGGCTCAAAATGGCGGCTTCCGGTGTCTTCATAGGAATGGAACAACCACTGACGCTGGCCATGCCCACAGCCACTCTCCACTGATTGCAGGCTCGAATTGGTGCGAGCCTGCGCATCTGCACAGGTAAGTAGGAACACAATGGCACGTTCCAGAAAATGTAAAGACCAGATTTTTCTGGTCTTTACTTAGCATTGGGGAGGACCACTTGGAGGTGGGTTGGATCAGACTGAGGTGTGGAACTGAGGCCATTTCCACACAGGGCGAGGGAATCGCACTGCACCACTACTTACCGGATCTTCTGGCTCCCCGGTCTGGTCCAGGCTGCTCCAGAGCAGTGCGTGCTCGTTGCTCTGCACTGCTCCGGCATAGAAAATGGTGGCTTCCAGGTCTCGACCAACCGCTAAAGCTCACCAGCCTAAAGCCTACCCCCGGCAGATCGCAGGCTCACATTGGTGCAAACCTGCAAATCTGCACAAACGAGCAGGCTCGCACTGGTGCGCTCCGTGCTTTTGAAAGACCTGATTTTTCTGGACTTTCAAAAGCTCGCTGGACGACTACTTGGGGTCATTCTGGAGTGGGCTGAGGTGTGGATCTACATTAAGTAGTCCAGACCGAGTCTGCTCCCAAGTGCAGACATCCTCCCTGAAGGATGGACTGCACCATTTCAAATACCCCGTACAGAAATGGCCTAAATTAAATAGTCCGCATCTAGTCTGATCTAAGGTGCAGATGATCTCCGTTCCAGGACGCCTTGGCCCGTTTTAACTGCCTCGTGTGGAAAGGGCCATAATTTCATTTGAACAGGGATGGAAGAAAGCTTACATATTTTCTCACCCTTGATGAGAAAGGTGTCAGGATACCATTGAGAAAATGGTGAAATGGAATGAAATTTTCACAGTTCAGAACTTTCTTTTTTAAAAAAAGTTTGCACAAAATAACAACCTTGTTCACAGAAAATGATGTAATTTCAGCACAAATACACTGTTTTCTAGGTAAAATGTTTTTACTGTACAAAAATTTTCAGAAAAAAATGAAGTGCAAGAAAATATTGAAAATATAAATATTCTCACAAATTTGCTAAAGAGAATTGTTTTCAGATTATTTATTCTTTCATTCAAAGATGCAAAAAGCAAAGATTAGATCATAGTTTTGAACCATTCATGTTAGTACTGAATTAGGTTTGCCATCACTTTTTGCCTGAGAGACCTCTCATGTTTAACACATCTATGAAAACTGCTCCAGTATGGCATAAGGGTATACTCCAGCATCTCACAGGTGAAAACTGGGATGTATGTGGCCAAGCAACATCAGAATGTGGTCAAGATGGCAAAAGTTATTAATTGGGAAGAGCGCACAAGCTAGGAAAGGCTGAAGCAGCTTGATTTTCCCTGAACCTACTGGGAAGGACAAGATTCCACGCCCCACCCAAATTAATTGTGTGCAAACTACTTTTTGCAATTTGAACTCCTTTTGCAGCAATTGAAGTAAGCTGGGGATGAAGGGAGAAAATGGAAGGAGGAGAAAAAAAGACATTTTCAATGCAGCTGAAAAAGTGGGATGACAGAGTATTCATCAGTGCTGTCCCTGCCAAATGGGAACCGTTGGAAGTTACACATATGGTGGGAAAAGTTGCACAAGCTGAATTTGTCTAATCCAAGTGGGAAACTTCAGGCTTTTCTGCACTACACTGTTATAGTGCTATTATTTCATTTTCAACATCCTATGGAATCCTGGGATTTGCAGTTTAGGGAGGGGCATTTAGAATTCTCAGCCAGAGCTCTTTGGACACAGTAAATTACAAACTATAGAATTCCACAGGATATTGAATTTAGAATAATAGCACTATAATGGTGTAGTGGAGAAAGACCCTTCCTTTTCAGTTCACTTTTTAAAAGTGTATACATGTGTGCAATTCTTTCTGTTTGGGACAGAAAGAAGCTAAGCTTTAAAACAAAAACAAATATAAGGAAATTGACACTACCACTGAACCCGACAGTAAACCTAACAGTGTAATCCTAGGCATGTTTATTCGAAGGTAAATTTAATTGTCTTCACTAGTGCTCATTAACAGGAAGACCATAGGAAGTTGTTTTTAAGAACCACGAAAACAATGACATACTGAATTCATCCATAACTGAGCTGTGGCACAATGATTCTGTGGGACCTAGGGCATCATGTTAACAAATAGTTTTAGCATGTTAATAGACTTTAAAAAAAATCTGCCAAGTACATTTATATGATTCAATTTAGATTGAAGTGTTTAAAATGAGTCTCAGGCCATTTCCTAACCATACACCAATAGCACATTGTAGCGTTACAATCCCAGCTTTGCTGTTCACATGATACTGTTGGGTAAGAATGCTCTTTTCTGCACCCTTCTGCCTTAAGCAGATGAGGAACAGTATTGCTGCCAGTGTTCCTTCTGCACTACATCATTCTTGTCCACTCCCTTGCCCTGCCTTCATCCTGCCCCACCACTCTGATTGGGTGGTTTCCTTTCCTTTCCTTTCCTTTCCTTTCCTTTCCTTTCCTTTCCTTTCCTTTCGTTTCCTTTCCTTTCCTTTCCTTTCCTTTCCTTTCCTTTCCTTTCTCTTTCTTTCTTTCTTTCTTTCTTTCTTTCTTTCTTTCTCTCTCTCTCTCTCTCTCTCTCTCTCTCTTTTTTTGGAAGCTGCACTAGCACAGAAATGTTGTAACAGCATGACACACCAGTACGCTATTGCACTTTTGCACTATGATGCCTAAAAATGTATATTAAAAAAGTTTTAACTCAAATGAGAAATTTAAAATAAACATGGTGAGGTGATAGATTTTGAAGTTACCACACCATGGGAGTCACTGAGGGAGGGACAAGCTGGCCACGCCAACCCTCTACCCCTCCTAGATCCACGATAACAGGAAGTGCTATAAAGCACTATTACAGTACCACACTAAGATGGCTGATGGGATTGAAGTGCTAAAGGAGGCTCTTAAACGACTTTTTTCCCCCTGGAAATAGAATAAGGTGGTTTGGCAATGCTTGGGGATGGGATGGGAGCTGGACAGCAACAACATGTGGTGGCACAGCTTTTGGACTGGAAACAACCCACTGCTGTTGCACTATAGTGATGTTGTGTGGAAATGCCCTTAGTCTAGAAGCCCTGGTCAGACATGAAACTCAATAAACAAGGCAGTTAATATCTCTGTGCATAATTTACTCCAGGTGTAAGAAAAAAAAATGGTAGAGCATCAAGTGGGCTGCTTCTAAGAACAGTTGAGTATGAATCAAATTAATAAAGAATAGGAGGAGATTCTGTACTACCTGGCCTACACTACCTTCTACGCAGAAACACAGCAATGGTTGCAGTCTACTTTGTGGAGTTTCAAAATCTAGTAACACCAAATGCAGTTGATAAAGCATGTCCCTTTCTTCCTTGCTCTTCAATGAAAGCTGTCTTGTATACATTCAAGGAAAATGGGGTGGATGATGTGGGAGGGGGCAGAAAACAGCATTAAAAACTCTCTGTTCTTCATTCCACCCTGTAGCATCCATACTTCTCTCTTGCAGAGCAAGACTCAGGCTCAGGATGTATACAGTTCATTCATTTCTCTATGGGGAAAGTGTTCAAGTAATCTCCTCCATTCCCCATGCACACTTCCATGTATCGGGCAAAGCTGGCCCTAGAAACACTAACTCAACTTAGGAGAAAAAAATGGACTGAGGTGAGGTGTGCCTATTGCCCTTCCCTTGTTTACTCCAGCAAAACAAGGAGTTGGGGAGAATGAGAACAGAGTTTGGCTCAGGCAAGTAGGCCTTTTTGTATGTAAGTCTGACCTCTCTGTTACAGTATATTTATTGGTTAATCTCTTGAGACAAAAGCTATTAGTGTAGGCTTGCAAGCAGCGGGAACTAAGATAGATTTTACCATGTCTTTATTTTATTTTTTTTACTTTACTTCACACACGGAGAAGCTGTTCACCTTGTTACCAGGCACAGCTGTTACTGGCCATTTCTCTGTCAAGCAACACTGAGTACTTCATCCCTTGTCTCTCTCTGTCACTGATAGCCTTTTCACTTACAGCTATGATTATTTGGGGTGGGCAAATGGGGTAAGGAATTCCTTCTGTTCATGACACGCACTTGTTCAGGCTGCTGCACTCAATTGTATTCTGATGGCCCTACTTTGTGATACCTCTTCTGTATATCTTTTTCTTCTCATGAGACCAAGATAGCTACATCATTGCATGGTGCTTCAACTACAGAAATGGGGAGGACAATAGTCCCCTGACCTTCAGTGATGGCCCTCTTGATTGCATGCAGTGGATTTGCCTTCTTCCTACATCTGCTCAAGTGCTGCTGTGCCACTCCTACTCTAGGTTTTGGATCATCTCTGAATTTACTACTTAATCCTAAATGAACCTTCCCTTCCCACTGTTTCATTCACTGGGTTTTCTTTTCTTTTATTGTTCTCCTTTTCACTCACTGTTTTTTCTAAATACTATAGATATGCAGAGATGTTGTATTAGGAATGATATCCCTTTTCTGTCCTATGATTTAACATTTGTGCAAAATGAACGTAGTTACAAAGAATCACTCCAAGGATGAATGGATGGCTGGATTATTTATTTATTTATTTGTAGACCTGCACATTTTACAAAGTCATCAGCATTTCAAGCAACTAAGGCCATTTCTGCACAATGGGGCTGAGTCAATTCTGAGAAAGAATGGCAGCTGTCAGCAGTTTGTGCTTCAGCATGACGTTGTTGCTGATCCACTGCCATCCTGTCCACAAGTGTAGCACTTATGCGGTTTTTGCAAAATGTAAAAATGTAAAAAATCCATCTTGTGCCTGCAATTGTGTGGCACTCTCATTGCTCTTTCTATAGCACAGCAATAAAAAGTGCACAGCTGCACTGTAGAGGGAAGAGCTGGTGCCATTTTTCTCCCTTCCACATGGACCAAGCAGGTGCAGTGTGGGGGAACATTGCTAACACACTCCCTTCTGGACCTGGTACTGGAGCACAACAATGTGGAAGAGCATCATTGTGTGGAAATGGCCTAAGTTTCTTTCTTTCTTTCTTTCTTTCTTTCTTTCTTTCTTTCTTTCTTTCTTTCTTTCTTATATTATTTATATCACAGGACCAAACATCAGTGGTCATACTACAAATACAAATATTACTTAATACAAATAACAGTGGGAGCAAAGAAAAAAATGTAAAGATCATAATAGTCTTTGCCAGTTTCCCTTCTTCATAATAAACAGAGATCTAATATAATGATAAAAAGAGGGATTTTTTTTCTTCTTCTTCTATAGGTCTGCATGTTAAAAGCACCACTTTAAACATAAAATTACACATTTTTGAAGTATTTCTGCATTTTGGGCAACATTGCAGGATGGTGGCAGGGGTTTTCGGATGTTACAGTCTTCTCTTATTAATATTATTATTCATGTCTTTGTTTCAAAAGTTAGGCCATTTCCACACAGGATATTTGAAACGGTGCAGTCCATCCTCCAGGGAGGACGTCCGCACCTGGGAGTGGACTGGGTCTGGACTATTTAACATAGATCTGCAGCTCAGCCCACTCCAGAATGACCCCAAGTGGTAGTCCAGCATGCTTTTGAAAAACCTGTTTCTTTCGGTCTTTCAAAAGCATGGAGAGCACTAGTGTGAGCCTGCTTCCTTGTGCAGATTTGCAGGCTCGCACCAATGTGAGCCTGCGATCTGCCGGAGGCGGTCTTTAGGCTGGCAAGCTTCAGCGGTTGGTCGAGACCCTCGACCCTCGACCAAACGGAAGCTGCCATTTTCAACGCCAGAGGAGTGCAGAGCAACGAGCATGCACTGCTCCAGAGCAGCCAGGACCAGACCGGGGAGCCATAAGACCCGGTAAGTAGCAGCACAGGGCGATTCCCTCGCCCTGTGCGGAAATAGCCTTAGAGTACTTAGTATCACTTGTAGTGTTCTCATACTGCTTTTAAAAGTAATGTTTCTAGATATTTTGGTGAAATATGAAAATAGTTATTCCTAAAAATTACAATGTTCTAAGCAACAATTTTGTCATAACTATACCTGCAACCAGTTAATTTTAAAGTAGCTTTCCAAGTTCTGAATATCCATTTTTTCTTCCCCATATTATTTTTATATTATGTTTGTCATACTGTATGAAGAAGGAGTGATTCCCACCTCTCTCTTAGAGCCTGCAAGATGAGATTGCAAGGGAACAGAATAAACTTTCATGTAGAAGGAAATCCTTGATTGATAGGGCGAAGCTATATGTTGACTACTCCTGCCAAAGTGCATTTCTTAAAGAAGTATAGAACTTGTAAAGTTATTATTTAAGATATTTATATATCACTCTCCACAAAGAAATTTATGGTTTTACACACATACACACACATGTTGAAAATGGTTTAAGAGCAAAAATGCTCTGAGAAAGTAAGATTTTGCTCTCTCTTTGGGGCGAGATACTTTTTGAGTGATGAAACCCTATAGTGATGTTTGGAGTCAGAGAGGACTTCTTAGCTGGTGCACCAGTGATTAGATGGGAGGGAGGAAATGTTTGTCTTGTAAATTTGGCCTCTTACTTGCTTGTCACCCATAGCAGTCACTATGGGGTTGGGGTTGCTATTTGCCCTCCCAGAAGGAAGGAACGAAGACTAAAAGGTAGTGATACTGTGCATCACAATGTGGGAGGGGGGACAATGCTGCAAGAGGGTATGAAACACAGCTCAGCTCCACTGCTGTTATCTTTGAACATTGCTCAGCTACAGAGGAGAACACTGAATCAAGAAAGTTTTCTTAGGCCTAAATCTCAAGCCAGATTTTGGAGCTCCATGCTTTTACACATAGCTCTGGCCCTTTTTGCACGGGCCTTCTCTCCTGCAAGAGCCCCATGAGCCTCGCGGGAGTGGGAGCGTCGCTCTGCACGACGCACTCCCACTTCCACGGCGCTTATGGGGCTCAAGCGGCGCGAGCGCAGATTTTTTATTTTCGGCTTGAAGCCGAAAATAAACCACGCTTGTGCAATGCTCCCAGCGGTGTCCCGCACTTACCTGAAGTGCTGAGCACCATCGCTGCGAGCCGGTCGCGCTTCCTCCCCCAGCGCCGCCTACAGCTCCCAGGGAGCGCTGCGGAAGCTGGGGGCATGGCTGGAGAGTGACCGACGCGCAAAAAGAATCCACGTGCAGTAAGGAGGTGTGGGGGAGCGGCAGCGTTTCGGGAGAGGGTTCTCGCGCGAGCCTCCCTCCCCCGTTGCGCAATCACTGGCGCTGCGAAAAGGGCCCCAGTCTGTTACTCCCTTCATTTTGTAATTTATTTATTTTTTTAATCTACTGCCAGTAAATTTATCAAGGTGCAGGGCACATGTTCTCAGCAGTGGTCTGTTTCATTGACAGAAGGTAGAAGTTCACAACTGAAGACACAACAGTACTTTTTTCCCCCAGCTTGCTTGCCAGTATTCGTAGGACTATTTTTCAATATGGAGCTAGATATTTTCACTGTAGATGTCATGTCAGTCCACTGTGTGGTAATTTTCCAAGCAGCAGTTTGGCTGTTAATGACTGCTGCCACCATATTGTGATTCCAGCCACCATTTTAAATGTCACAGCCACCATTTCAGACAGCAGTTGACACTGTACTGACTCTTAGGGTTCATTACACAGTGAAGAGCTTCAGCATTGTTGACATTGTATTTATTTGTCCATATTTATTCATATTGTTTTAATAATTTACATTTAGTCATATTTATCATATTTAATATTTATCTAATATTTATTTTGTATTTATAAGGGATATTTTTACCTGCTTCAACATATACCACACTATGCAGCTTTGCTGCAAATCAAATTAAATAGTGAATAAAGTTTACCTTAGCTGGCCCATACTTTTATGTGGTTGTCTCTTTTTTCTGATAAGGTAGGCAGTATTCTTAGCATAATATGTAGTTGTGTTCTGGCCTTGTTATTTTTAGCTACCTGTCTGTCCAAGCAGTCAACTCACATCCAGCCAATGAGCTAAACAAAAACTGAACTTTATTTTGGATCTAAATAACAGCAACTGAAAAAGAAAGATAAAAAATGGAAGGATGAGTGACAGGAGAAGAGGTGGAATGAGTGGAGGGATTAGGTAAAGAAGAGACACATGTACAAGACCATTCGTACAGTAGAAAAAAGCTGAGGTGAACAAAGCCAGAAGGAGGAGACCTGTAAGGAACAAACAAAACTTTTGTTTGCAAAAAGATGCATTTTAGGCAAAAGAAGTTATAAAACATGTATATTAGAGGAAATGTACATGAAAATAGCTATGAGTGTCTGTGGAAGCTTATAAATAGGGGGGAAAGATGAGGAAAGAGGACTATGGGAAGTTTTGAAACCTGAGAAATGAAAACTATAAAAGCTGACACCTTCATCTGTTCCTATCCTTGGAATTCAAATCACATACTAAAAGAAATGAGAAGAGATCTGTTGATCAAAACTTTCTAATGGTGGTTAACACAATTTTAACTCATTTTACTTCCTGAAGGCATGGGCCATTTTGATTCTCGTGGCTAAGAGTGTGCTAAAATCCTGTGAAAACTTTATTATTCTCATTCAAGTTTTCTCTTGTCTTTCTTGAAATGATGTAGTTGTTTCTCCTGAAAACAACCTCCAGATCTGCTTCCTGTTCATTTCAGGCAAACCTTCATGTGTGACTGTGGACAAAAAGCCTCCCAAAGGAGGATATAAAGATCAGAAATAACTCTGTCCTTGCCCACAGGCTTACCATCTGAAAGACAGAAAAGGAGGAAAACAAACTGGAGGGAAAAA
Source organism: Iguana delicatissima (assembly GCA_948472985.1). Taxonomy (NCBI): domain Eukaryota; kingdom Metazoa; phylum Chordata; class Lepidosauria; order Squamata; family Iguanidae; genus Iguana; species Iguana delicatissima. Next base: position 56,197 of record CAOKZL010001764.1, on the reverse strand, counting down.
AGCAAACTCACATATTGGATTATTACTTATCAAGTTGAGGATATTATAGAGCTGGATCTAAGCATCATAGAATAACTGCTCCTTCCTTTCTTAATCCTGGCTGCCTCCTCCTCCTCCTCCTTCAGTATAATCCTGTTGAAGAGTAACAAATATGAAACCACCACAGTTTGTGTAGCCATGTAACTCACAGCCCAATCCCCTCCAATCCCACCTTCCTGCTCGCAGCTCCTGTGATCAACAGGGATCTTTTCCCCTGTCAAACAGGAAGAAGCTGACTCACTTTCCCCATAGCTCTCATGAGCAATCTCCATTTTGACTGACTGAAACTGGTTTCCTGTTTCAATCGCCCTTCACACTGGAGAGATTGATTGCACAAAGTGGTGGATGAGAACTTCAGTCACTTTAGAAAAGGCAAGTGCATGTGCAGCATGTTACTGTAATCCAAAGAGGATGTAACTAGGGCATGTATCCGGAGTTTTTCACGGAACAAGCATGGCTGGTATTCCTAGGGGAAAGGTTTCTCAGGAGAAATAGTACTGAAGTACAATGGAGGACACATGTCTATTGTCCCTCTCCTATAGAGTTCCCCCTTCCTTAGGTTATAACCCACACAGTGCATCAGATCAATAAATTTACCTAGTACTTAGCAACTTATGCATAAGTCATACAAATAAGATATTTTACCTGTCTACATGACTACACCAAACCTAAATGCCAGCTGGCCAGCTTCCAGGAAGCTAGAAGTCAGCAGTCAATAGAAGAGATAAAGGTACTTTAGGAAAGAGGGGTTAAGGAGCAGAAGGGTACATAAACAGATGTCAAGAGCTCCCCAGTGTTGCTTCTAATGTGAATGTCTATTTCTCTTTTGGCCTTGAAGTGATGATAATATGTGACAACAGAATATTCTTTCTTCTTACTAATTGTTCTGGCATCTGACTTTGAAAATGAACAACGGTTCACACTAGCTGTGCCTACCAGAAGTGGAAGTGTTGTGAATAACATGCCTCTCATCATGCTCAATTCTCTTTTCCAAAAAAAAGGGAGGGGGAGAAAAAAAAAGATGAAAAATATTTTCAAAGTGGTAACTCAAGGCAACCTATTTTTAAGCCTGAGTTGTATCGCAACATTTCCAGACTGCATTGGTTGACCTTTCTGAAATGTTAGTCATATACATATAGAAAATCCTTTACCTGGTCTTTTACTGTTCTCTTGTGTGCATACTTTATAGTGCTTCAGTCACAAAATGTTGCATCTGCATCTCTGGGACACAATCTTAAATCTTAAAATTGAATAAAGATATCAAATTTGGAAAGATATCAAATAAATCTGAAACCTTTTGTCCACTTACTATACATAGTCCCAAACTCCAGTGAACTAGGGATGGAAAAATTACTGGAAAACTGTTAACACATACACACACACACACACACACCCCAAAACAAAACAAGTTTCTTGAGTGCCAGGAAATCCTGATAAAGGGAGTCCTAAACAGAAGAAGGCCTTCACAGTACGAGCGTTATTTTGTTTGCAAAATGCATGTGGATTTTTCTTTTTCGACATAAAACTTTTGTTGTATTTTGTTTTGTTGCGCAGAAAAAACTTTCTGCACAGAAAAATAGGAAGCGTTCTGGTTTTACACAGAAATTTTTATTTTCTGTGCAGAGAATGCTGTTTTCTTCGCAAAGAAACCTCATGCGCGCGCGCACACACACACACACACACACACACAGTGTCATAAACTGTCAATAACCTTCACAAACTGCCTTTCTCTCAGTAAGGAGAAAATTGGTAAAATTATTCATTCTTGCCTGTGAAAATGAAATTTGTCCATCTCTACAATGAGCATGGTGGCTTTACCTCCATAGGGTAAATTACGCTTTATCCCAGTAACTATGCCTTATCCCAGTATTAACACAAAACTTGTTCAACATGGTGTTGTAGGTACTGGCAATGGAGTCCAGGGCTAGCAGGAGACCATTCACAGTCAAACAGAGACCTTTAGCAGTCAATAAAGCTTGCCTATTCAGGGTAGAGCAGAAGTGTAGTCAGGAGTTGATCCAAAAGCTCAGGAATCCATCAGGCAACAAGGTCAGACAGTTCTGGATCAGAGAAGCCTGGCCGACAGCAAGCAGGGAGTCTGTAACACACAAAGCAAACATACAAGTTGTTTCTGATGTTGGGCCACTACCCTTGGCCTTCCTTAACAATGCTGGAGACAGCTGGCTGTCATCCCAGCCTAAATAGCTCCCGGTACACTTCTGTCTGCTTGTTTTCCTTTGAGGCTGCTGTTCACCTGGAGAAGCTGGCTCCAGCCCATGTCACATGGTGCTTCCAGATGTTTTAGACTATGACTCCCACCATCCCTGACCACTGACCACACTAACTGTGGATCACTGAAGCTAAAACCAAAAACAGAACATCTAGGAAAGGTTGCTGTATCAAATGGTTTCTTCTTCCATTCCTGCCTCCATCTTCTTCTGGTAGAGCTAGAAATTCCCTGCCCTACAATAGTGCCCAGCTATCCCTATTTGAAAATAGTGTCAGTGGCTACCATTAACTAATGCAGTTAGTCAACTATAATGACTAAACTAGGATTTCATCTCATGACAGGACCAATCTAAATGTTTGATGAAAGGAAGCCCTTTTATGCAACTACATCCCTTTAGGCCACTTTATAACAGGATCTGAAATTATAAACTTGTGGCCAAAAATCTTGATAGAAAGAAAAAGAATTTGGCAATAAGAACTGATGCAAGCTTCTGAAGCCAGAAGCAGACAGAACTACTACCTACTCTGTTGTGCTTACAGGACAGAAAGTCCTGTAACTACAGAAAGAAGGGAGGGAGGGAACTGAACATTAGATGTCTGCTGACGATAGAGAAACAAACCCTAGTTCAATTTTTTCCAGTTCTAAATAATTCTTGGGGAGGAAGTAGAGTCCAATCTTTCCCAAATATTCTCTACAAATATTATCCAGTTAATATCTAATGCATCCCATTCCAAGTAGAAATAGATCTATTCCACCATATGTAACTTCCAAAATGGGAGGATGAGGAGGCCCCCAATCCCTAAAACCGAAGAGCAGAATAAAGAGATCAATAAATTCACTGGAGATCTTAGCACACTTGAATTTGATTTTTCCTCTAATCCAGAAGTCTCACAGAAACATGACATTCACATTCACAGCTCAAGTATATGGAGAGTTCTTTCATTGCTACTAATGTATTAGTAGCTATTGGAAATGAGGAATCTGATCTATGCAGTGAAAAGTCTCACTGATGTAACATGGGTTTGTAATACTGTAGGATTTAGGCAGAATCATAATTGTATTACATTTATGTAGAATCATCATTGTAATATAATCTAAATCTGTCGTTTCTGTAATACATAGCCATGAGGTCTATTTTAAAATGATCATTGTACCCCATATAAGTGAAATCAACATAGCTGGTAACAAGGAATTGTGTTGTACTAAAATACAAATAAATGAACAAATGAATGAATGAATGATACAGTTGAGCCAAACCTTGTGCTGCACTAATTGGAAAGAATACTTGAAAATATTTGAAAAATTGTCAAAGGGCATGTTTGTTTTTGTTTTTTAAAATGCCAATATACCCTGACAAGAAAAATCCTTTACTGATAAGAATCTTTGCAGTTCTGGACCTAATCTGTGCCAAATTTGCAAGTGGTTGATTTGCACAGGAAGAAGAAGAAGAAGAAGAAGAAGAAGAAGAAGAAGAAGAAGAAGGGGAGGAGGAGGAGGAGGAGGAAGAAAGAGCATGCTTAATGCAGTAAACAGTGTGTTTTATTTTGCTTTGTTTTTGTACAGGAAATATTTTTTATAAAAAGTATTATTTGCTGTGCAAAAAATGCTGTCTCCTGCATGCAAAATACATTTTCCAAGCAAGACAACTATGTGAGATTTTTTTTGCTGAATAAATCCTGACTTGTGAAAAGGCTTTGAAACCTGCATGTTTTTGAAGACTTTCTCACAGCAGAAAGAATATTACTAAAATTATTTGTTGCTTGCTTCGAGAAGAAAAGTAGCAGGGAAATTACATCCTTACACTAGACACACAGGTAGAGAGAGATGCATTAAACACAAGTAGGACAGAAATATCAAACTGAGTATCAAGAGACAAGAAAGAGTTAAGCTCTAAGTCTTTATTACATAACTATGATGTATCCATTACTGTTGACTGAACTCAAATTGCCTAGCACATTGTGTCTCATTATATTTGCCTATTTTTAGTGAAGTAAAAATTGCTATTTCAATTAAGTGAACCCATTGCCAAAAGCACAATTTGACTTGAAAGCTAATAGTTTATATGACTTTGCACTCAGGTGACTAGAGAAAATCACGACATGTCTGACAGTCTGAAGAAGTTGACACGAATGGGTAAAAAAAGGGCATGTATTGGTTCCCATTTACATTACTGGCTTTGACACAGAAATGGATTAATGTTGTGCTATTTTCTGTCCTCATTAAGTTCTTTGTCAAAAAATGAGGCATTGGAATGTTAATGTCTTGCCAGTTTTAATGCTTAGCGTGCTATGGAGTCTCTGGCGAAATGTTGCTCCACTTTAGCTTTTCCCAGTATTTGGCAATTTGACTGCCTGTGGGTCTTTCAGTAGGCAACATAATAAAACTATAGGATACTAGGAAGCAGATGTAGCATAAATGCCTATGCAAAATAAACATTTGCCTGCTCTAGCATGCCACTCTTGGCTATAATAAACTAGAATTTGAGTTTCATTGCATAGAGCTGGACTTTTACAAATTCTGGATGGGTCTTATTTAATTGTTCTTCTCTTTCTGATCTAAAACCTCTTCCTGGTTGACTGTGACCACACTTCCTTTCCTTTCCTTTCCTTTCCTTTCCTTTCCTTTCCTTTCCTTTCCTTTCCTTTCCTTTCCTTTCCTTTCCTTTCCTTTCCTTTCCCTGTTTTAAAATCTCAGTGTCTGCGAACCTGTGTAGGAATCTAATAGCATGATAGGAGTTATAAGTCTAAATTCAATTGTTAGTCCCTACTAAAGCAGATCCACTCAATTAATGGGATCACCTATGTGCTTACTTACCATTCAGCAACTGATTCAGTGAATCATCTCTAGTTGGGACTAAACAATATGATTTAAGCTATAGTCTCTTGTATTTCACTTAACTATTCTATGCTGAAATTTAACTTTAGATTTAAAAAAGTGGTTTGGTGTGTTTTCAACAAAGCCTGAAAATGATGCCCATGAATCCAGGAGATTAGTTTTCCTGAGGTTCCAGTCCATGCTCTAGTCTAGAGATAAACTGGGAAGAAAATGTTCTTGCTTTAAGTGATCTCTGGCTCAAGCTTAGGAAATATAGTGAGCCATTCCCCAAAGGGACATGTGCTAATATTTTTAAACAATTGCATCCAATACCACTGTATAATCCTAGAAATGCTTATTCTGATGCTGAGCTCAAAGAAATTCATTCACTAGGAAGAGTATATAAAAAGTAGTTTTAAAGTCTTACACTAGATAACTTGATTTAAAAAAAAGCGGTTGCTATATTGGTTATTGCAAAAAATAAAAAATGGGGAAAAAAGCAATGAACATGAGTTTGATGTAACAAGTAGGGAACAAGAGGAAATTCCCATTGCTTGGTACTGCAGTTCAAGACTCAAAATGGTTAAAGTGAAATGTCTTCATCTACCTCCATGATGTGCTCTGTGCATGTATCAATTGAACTGGATGTACACAAGATTATCCCATGGGAGAAGCAAGCCTTCACTTAGAGGTGAGTCATGGTGAATTACATTCATCACTTAATTCCATTTAGATCCCTGTTTTCTGATCTCACCTGCAGATTTCTGCTGCATTTAATAGTTTCTCAGATCCATACATTAATGTTATATATGCAAACATGTAGGTGTGCACATAGATTATGTATGCATTAAGAGTAGTTATAAGCTGGGACTCTAAAAATAGTTTGCATGCCAACTCACAAGATGAAATACAATCTTTTTAAATTCAGTAACAATAAAACAGCAATAATAATAAAAACAATAACAAATATTTAATGCAACATTAAAAAGCATAAACTGCACTCTGCTTCCAGTTGAAGCTTTTATCCTACTGTCGCTTTGCCACAAACACAGACATCAAGGTGTCCAGACTTTATCATCTTCCATTTTTATTTTCCTCCTACATATTGCAGTTCTACATTTCTGTGTCTTTCAACTTCGTTTTCTTGCCAGAAGCAAATGGTAAAAGAAAACATGGAATTCATGCATATTGCTACTTGATTGGTAGCACCATATGGAGGCAATCTGGTGCCAAGGACTCCACCACCACAAGGGTCCACTGTCTCAAAGATACCTATCACATCATTCATGGAGACTTAGGGTCTTTCCACACTACCTTGTTATAGTGCTATTATTCCCCAGTCAACATCCTGTGGAATCCTGGGCTTGTAGTTTACTGAGACCAAAGAGCTCTCTGGCTGAGAATTCTAAATGCCCCTCTCTAAACTGCAAACTCCAGGATTCCATAAGATGTTGAAAGTGGAATGATAACACTATAACGGTGTAGGGCAGAAATGGCCACAGACTGTGAGAGGCTATTCATCATGATGGCTGCCTGTTACTTTCAGTATCAGCAATAGCAATAGCAAGAGCACGTGTATTTCTATACCACTTATCAGCTAAGTGTTCTCTAAGTGATTTACAATATGTTTAGCTAATTACCCCCAACAAGCTCATTTTACTGACCTGCGGAAGGCTGAGTCAACCTGGAGCCTAGCAGGATCAAACTCATAACCTTGTGGCTGCAGTACCTGCATTTAACCACTGTGCCACCATGGTTCCCTATCAGAGGTGTTTTTTCTCGGAATGCCAAATTCTGGAGAACATGAACAGAAAGATGTTTTTGAACTCATGTCTTGTAGGGACATTCTAACTTTGATAGGTATTTGGTTTGTCCCAGCAAACCATTTGTGTTTTGTTCTTACTATTTTGCTTATCAGGAACACACACACACACTCAAACACACAAAAAGTGTCCAAAGAAGATTTCAGGTAGCTACGTGCAGAGAAAGATTTACATTACCCTGGTCACAACCCATGAAAAACATTAATGTTTAAATCAATACATTGAATTAGGCCAATGATGAAATGGGAACAAGAGAGGATGGCAGAATACTGACCTAATACTGGTATTACACAGTCCCAAAGGGCAGTCTTGCTGTTATATTCTGAACTAACTGAAGTTTTTAAAAGCAGTCTCCTGTTTGATATATTGTGGTTCTCAAAATGGGAATTCATCCAAATTTCTGTATCTGTCCTTGTTGTGAAAGGGGTTATGACCATCTTATAATCTTAAATTTACAAAATGCACTTGGAGGTCATAGGCCACATACTTCCAATGATGAAGATAGACCAATTAACTTTATTGCTAGAATCTGGGCCAGAATTCTCTCAGATATATAGCTATGTAATCAACATACTTAGGTAGTGACTCCTGGCCCAACTCCCCAGTCCCCACTGACCGGGCAGCAGCTGCTTTGATCAATAGGGGGCTGTTTCCCTGTTGACCCGGAAGCATCTGACTGACATTCCCACAGACACACCCTTGAGAGATCTCTAGTGTGAAGGGGAATGGTGAAAAGGATCCTGCTGCTGCTGCTGCTGCTGCTGCTGCCTGTCACAATAGAGATTGCTCATGGGAGGATGTGGGAACTCGAGTCGGCTGCATCCCAATTGACAGGGGAATATACCCCAACCAATCGCAGCAGTTGCTACTCGGTAAGTGGGATTGGGGAACTTCCGCAGTCCATTTGTATTCCCTAAAGAAGTGAATACATAGGAACTGAATACAAACCAGTCATGAATGTCAAAGTTTAGGTTACATATTCATGACTGTTTCAGTAAATTCTGGCCCTGTTGCTTGAGGCAGGCATATAGAATGCTCTACAACAGGTTGAACACCAACCACACACTAGCAGTAGTACAATCACTTCTGGGATGCACTTCTATTTATTAACCCCCAGACATGGACAAGCACAAAACCCGTTTCAAGAAACACAACAATTCTGCATGTGCATGCATGCATGCGCGCGCGCACACACACACACACACAATTTAGTATGGAAATTGTGAGTTTTGTGCCGAAAAAAATATTTCTTATGTAAAACAATCCTGTTTCCACAAATAGCGGTAATTTTTTTAATGCAAAATTAATGAGATTTTGCTCCCCAAACTACAATTTTTCACAAAAATGTGTTTCTGGGAATACCATTTTTGTACAGAAAAATGTGTACTTCTTTATAGAACAATTTGTCAAAACACATCGGCGTACATGATTACCTGGCAGAAACTGTACAGAAGTATTCTCTCACAGAGTTTTCTCTTACAATGGGAATGAAATAGTCGACTATTTGTGTCCCTTCTCAGCTGCTGAATTTAGATGTTAAAAAAAAATCTCTCCCATCTGATCTCAGAAGCAGAGACATCTTTCAAAATTGTTGTTGCTGCGTGCCTTCATATTGTTTCCAACTTATGGCTACCCTAAGGCAAACCTGTTACATGGTTTTCTTGGCAAGTTTTGTTCAGGGAGGGTTTGCCTTTGTCTTCCACTGGGGCTGAGGGAATATAACTTACAAAAGGTTACCCAATGGGTTTTCATGGCCAAGGAAGGATTTAAACCTGTGTCTCCAGAATCATAGTGCAACATTCAAACCACTATGCTACGCTGGCTCTCCACCTTTCCTAATGCAGTTCCTGAAATCCGTCATTTCTATCATTCTCATTCTCATTCTCCTCCTCCTTCTCTTCCTCTGCTGCTATACTCCAACTAGCCCATCTGTCTGTATGCTATGGAGAAGTTCACTTGCTGCGTCCTGCACACTAAGCAGCTGTTAAAGATGCAGAGAATGGTCTGGTGATGAGTTTTTTTTTTCCTGGCATCTTACAGGGCAAGTAGGCAGGCAGGCAGGCAGGGAAAAAGAAGAGTGAGAATTAAAACAAATAGTTTACAAGTAACTTTTCAATTTATTGCTATGACTTTTAGGTATCACGAATGATGCTAGAACATGGTGCAGATGTTCAGGTCAGTTTACAGTAGAAGTGATCTGTGTTCTTTACATCTGAGAAGTCAGAGGAGCACGAGGGTAGTGAAAGGAAAGGTGAAACATACCAGATGCTTCCTTTTTACACTTCCCTTTGAAGGTTAAAATATTTTGCTATTATTTTTTTCCCAAAAGTACTTATCTGTGTGTGAGTATCCATGTACAGAAAACAGATCTGCCATCTGTGAGTCAGTGGTTTGTGCTGCTCAGAGAAGATTATGTCGTCCAGTGTTAATGTCCCCTTTTAATACAGGATGCCTTTGCGTGGTTTGCCACAAAATAGAATATTAACATGAAACCTTATTGTCTGTCAGCTAGTATTTCGTTTTTCCCTTTTATTGGTAGATGTCAAGTTCCAAACTGGAGAAGATTTGAGATTTTATAACCAGAGGTAAAAAGCAAATGTTGCCAAGGCAATAAAAATAAAATAAATCTCAATAAGTATTTGCCATGTGTTGTATAATGGATCATTTTTTTCCATACAAGAAAAGAACAAGGGAACTGTTAGACCCAAGAATGACAAATAAAATTCACCTTAACAGATGCAGATTTGTTTTAATGTTGTGTGTGAGGATAATAAAGATGGCTTGTGAAATATTAAAGAGGCAGAGTGTATCTTGGGTGGATGATAACATTCCAAAACTTGTATTTAATTAGATCAGCTGAGTCTTTTAACTTGGCCACAATTCCTTTTTATTCACACTAATAAAATCTAGAGCTAAAATGGCAACAGAGTTAAGACAGTATTTTTTTTTCATTTATGCATAGATCTAATTATTATAGATCCCATTAACAGAGGCCACTGAATAACAGAGTCATTAGCATTATTATCATTTTTAAAGTTGTAAGAAGTCTTTGGAGAAAAGTTATACCATTACATCATGGGTCATTTTGGTATTTAACTGCCAAGGGAGGGAAAAATGTGGTTGTTCCATTTATTTCTCTGTTACAGTTTAGGGAGATGTTACTGACTCATCTGTGTATTTTCCATTCTGTAGCGTATTTGTTCATATAAGACAATATTGATATGGAAGAGCCCCTGGTGATGTGAATTGTCTTCAAGAAATGTTGAGATTGCCCAAGCTTATTAGTCAGCCTTTTCTTTTAAGCCTGTCTTATAGCATTAGTTGGAATTATTGTGAGGTTTTTAGAATAACTGTCATCTAGGAACATTACTGTTACACAAACCCAGACTTTGCTTTGACATGAATTATTCAGACGTGTCTTGAAGATCACTTGTCAGGTTTTCTGGCTTTTTACAAATCAGTCATAACCAAGATGGCTTTGATAAGACTATGGTAGTTGTATGGGCTTTTTTATTACCCCCTTTTAATGTCTTTTAAGTTACTGGTGGCAGTTGTGCATGACTATGGCACTTAGTACAAATCGACACAGCATGTGGGCTTATTGACAAAGACTAACAATTGTCAACAGAAAAATTATTCGGGGCAACTGAGATTTCCCAGATAAACAAAGACCATGTGGAAGAATTGCCTTAAGGTCCAAAATGCATCCATCCACCCCAACTATTTTTCTACGTCCCACTTTACATATCTGGAAAACTGTGATAGAAACCCCATGTCACATTAATGAACTTCTGCTTCTGAAACAGGGATTTCCTTTGTTACTTGCTTCAGCTTTTCATATCAGTCAAAACTTTGTTCTGAAGAGCTTGCTGTATGTTATACGTGGCCATTTTTATCACTTTGAATCTGGCCCAGTATCTCTGTTGCACTGAACCCAGGAAGGTGACTTTGGAAACTTGATTAAAATGTTTTCTGCTTAAGTCCCTTAGAAGAGATGATTTATTTAGCATGTTGACACTGGGAAAAAAAATCAAATACAAAACCAACCTGATTCTGAATATCTGCTGGGGATGGAGAGACGAAAGCAGTTAACAGCTCCATCTGTGTGAGATACAAAGAAATCCATAACCAAGAAATTAGAAGCACAGGATTCTATAGGTTAGTACGTATATGTGCATAAATAAAAATAACTCATGGAAATTGGTGGTTCACCTAAGCAACTGATTCAGCAGAAAATAACCCTGCCCTTGGAATTCCTTTCTCTTAACTTTTAAAATGCTGTTCAATCAACTTTCAAAAGCAAATTTTAAAAAACAAAACAAAAAACAAAACCTGACCTGGCCTGCTACCATAGGGGGAACCTTCCCCCCCTTTTTAGGGTTTGTGTTCTTGAATTCCCCACCCCCCCACACACACTGCTTTTTTTTTTTCTCATTTGACCTATATATAACATTAAATGACTCTCTGGCTGACAGACAAGGCCATGACATCATATGGCAAATGGTAATACACTCCATTACACAGTAACTTTAAAATCACAGCCCCACTGAGGAGGCAGCACAAAGAATTCTAAGAGCTCTCCTGGCAGGCATCAGCCAGAAGCTATGAATACTGGTAGGGGAGAGGCCACCTACCAGAGTAAGGACACCCTGTGGGCATGTTTTGCACATGGACCGTGGCATCTTCTCATTTGCTAAGTTTTAAATAACCTTGCACAGCTTCTAGTTATGAAATCTGCTTTTCCTTCTTCCATTCTTCCATCTTTTGTTATTTGCAGAATAACTTATTCTAGAGTTTGCTTTCTGCCCACAGCCTGGAAGAGTTAATGTTTTAGATGACAGATCCCATAATGTCCTAGTGTGCATAGCCATTTTGATTCTGGGGTTGTAGTCCAAGGGCCATAACACTTCTGAGCTCTGCTTTTACCACTCAGAAACTTGAAGAAAGAGATCACAGTGGGAAAGATGGAAAACACTTATCTTTCACACTGTGGTCATTTTAGTCATTCTTTACAACTGTGTGATGACCAGGGGCAATTTTTCCCCAACACTCTCCTGGGCCACCACCCCTATAGCACCACCCCTACATAAGAATACCTGTATTCTTCTGTAGTCCCTCTCAAAGAGGCAAATGAAAATGACATTATGTCATTTGTTGTTTCCATTTTGAGCTGAACTGCAGAGGAATGCAGAGGTATTTGGAGGGTAGTATGAGGCTGCAGGGACTTATAGGGATGAGGTGGGGTTTTGGGGTTTTGGGGGCATGTTTTCACACTTCTGGGGCATTTTGAGGCCAGAATGTCCTGAAGACTGGGCAGAATTTGTTAAATAAAACTTGGGGGGCTAGGAGTGAATAGGAAACTAGTGAGAGAAATCAAGGGCCACAAAAGTGGATTGTAGGGGCTGCATGTAGTCCCTGAAGTGTATTATGCCCCCACATCCCGTTTTACAGCTTCTGTAATAAAGCCTCACACAGGATGTTTCAGTATTTAGACTGAGGAGAATTCTCTGAACAAAGGTATTGCTCTGGAAGTATTCTTCATTCTGACTGGCAGCAGCTTTCCAAAGCCTCAAGCAGAAGTCTTTCTCACAGACCCAGTACACTATGTCTCGTCACTATGTTATGTTGTTCTTGTGTGCCTTCAAGTCATTTCTGACTTCAAAGTGAGCCTATTAGAGAGTTATCTTGGGCTGAGGGTGTGTGACACACCCAAGGTAATCCAGTGGCCTTCCACAGCTGATCAGGGAATTGAATCCTGGTCTCCAAAGTCTATAATACAACACTCAAACCACTCCCCCACACTGGCGTCATTTAGCTATGGTCAATCTGAAGTAGTTGTTCCTCTGGCTCTCACCATAGGAATTCTACCTTGACATGCCTTTGAGATCCTGCTATGCATTTCATTACCTCTCAAAGTCTGTTTGAAACAAAACAGCAACAAACACAAAAACAAAAACAACCAAAAGCATTTCTGAAATGTATACTATGATTCGTTCTGCACCCAGGTCCAAATCGCATCTTTGCATTGCATGCTCATGGAGTATAGGCAGCCCTGTGCACATTTATTTATTTTAAATGTTCTGTGTAAAGCCCAGAGTGAGCAGGCCATTATTTCTGACACCAAAAAGGTTCACGAGTTCAGGAAACTACTCAGACAGACTGGAGTGTACAATCCATCAAAAAGAAATGTCTACCACTGGAAATATTACACCACAGTACAAGAGCATAATATGCCTCCATGTTTTATAGGTCATCCTAAACCACACATGGAATGACAACTTGGCCCTGTGATAATTAAAGTGGATATAAATGTCATGCATTGAATTATACATTGCCATTCAACTTAGAAGTATTTTCTTATTGCAATTTGCTGTGTTCTGTGTTGATGACACCAGACGTGGCTGAGAGTAATTTGGAATAGAGCATGCATAATATGTTTAGCACTGAGGGCTCATAGGGGGAAAATGACTTAAAATCTAAAGTTACCTCTGCACAACAGCTTTCACGTCTAAACACACACACATTTTTATCTTCATTCTAACAAGAGAATGTGATCCACATGCCTCTGAACGACGGTGGCATAACTCTTGTCAGTGACAAAAAATAATGACTAGTTAAACCTGATAATGTTTTGTAAAGCCATTTTGTAATTTCATCCCAACAACCTCAGTGTCTTCATAAATACAATTTCCAGATTTCAAAACAGCAGTAAGAGATAGTCTAAGTTAAGGATGCATGGTGACAGGGCATAGGGTCAATAATTAGGAAGTGGCTATTAAGTTGATTATATTACTAGTTATATTATAATATTATCTATATTATTTTTCCTCTCCTCATTGAACCTAACCTGTATCTACAATCCATGATCCACCTGTGGGTAAATATAAATCTGCTTAAATGTAAATCTGTGTAATAAAATTGATTCTTCTTGAACAAGGTGAACTGCCACAATTCATTTTTCTATATTGCTTCATCTGTCTGAATAGAAACTGATCTGTCTAATGAAAATGAACAGTCTGGCCTTTATACATTCAATCTCATCTCTGAATGAATATTATTATAATATAAATGCATTATACACACGATATAAATACATTATTATTATTATTATTATTATTATTATTATTATTATTATTATCTCAAATGAGGCCATGTTTACAAATTAAAATGAGTACAGTACAGCTAAAAACATACAGAAGATTAACACGATTGGAGTTACTGATGTGTAGATGCGTAAGATAAATATATGAGCCTGGTTAGTACACGGATGGGAAACCACCAGCAAACACCAGGTACTGTAGGCTATACTTCAGAGGAAAGAACTGGCAAAACCGCCTCAGAGTGCATTAGAGTCTGTGGCTCTCAGGGTCTGTTCTTCTGTTGACTGGGACACAGCAGACTGATGTTTCAAACCCCTCCTGCAAGCAATCTCCAGTGCGAGGAGGATTTGCAACAGTGATTCAGTTTCTGACTATCACACCAGAGATTATTGTACGCTGATCAACAAGGCAACAGATTCCTGTAACTCACAGTGGTTGATGCCCACAAAGCCAGGATTGAGAGCCAATGTGGCGTGGTTTGAGCATTAGGCTACAGCCCTAGACACCAGAGTTTGATTCCCCGTTTGGTCATGAAAACCCACTGAGTGACCTTGGATGTCCCAGAAAACCCTGTGATAGGTTCACCTTAGGGTCACCTTGAATCAGAAACATCTTGAAGGCACTGTCAGGACCCTGGAACTCCAGGACACAAGCTCTGAGTCTGAGCCGGAGTCCTTGGAGCCTGCTGCACCAGCACAGCCCACTCCCGAGGCTGCCTCAGGCACAGAGCCCTTGGCTCCAGTAGTCCCAGAAGCAGAGCCAGGGGCTGCCCCAGACCCAGCCAAGCCAGAAGAGTCGGATAGTGAGATTCAAGAGCGGGTGCCTACTTACCAGTAGCATCGGGAGCAAAAGACTGCTCTCAGGAGGTCAGAACGTTTAAATAGAAAATGCCAGGCAATCAGGGTCCAGCTGCGATAACACCTGGAGGAGTGATCTGCCTATAAAAGCAATCACTCAGCCTTGGGTCTTTTGTTGGCTCACAACTGTCCATCCTGTGGGGAGAGTGCTTGTTGTGGATCCCAGCTTGGCCTTCTGAAATGCTGCCCGACCTGCTGGAATGTCGCCACCTCTTGATCTCGGACCAGCTTTGGTAACTTTTCCGTTTGAACAGACTTTGACTGTGTGCTCGCTTGGCTGTAACAGCCAGGGAGTCTCCCTGCTGCCGGTATTTACAGCTATTTTTTCCTGTTCTGTTCTGCTGAAGTAAAGCCCTTTAATTTATTCCCTGCCTTATCTGCAAGAGACCTCTAGCCGGCTCCTTTGGCTGCTCCCCAGGCCTTGGCATTGACAGGCACACAAAAACAAAAAGTCAGGATGGGATGGTGGGCCACTTAACTACTTAAGCGGCTACTTAACTACTTCTTAACTAAGTAGCTCGTCTAGATGCTCATCCCTTTCTTCAAAAGCCTTCATTTCTAAAAAGCCTGTCTGCTTAAAAAACATTTTGTTTGCTGGTTGAAGATCAATGTGATAGGCCCTTTATGCTTCCTTAGATTGATATGATTGTTCCAGTCCAATAAGGTACCCTGTCAATATTACCATGTTTTTATCTCAACCTTCGTGTAACAGGGCTAGAGTTTTGGTTCTCAGAACCAAACTGTTTAAGTAGCGTGTTCTTTTTATTACAGTGACTTTAGATAACTCAAGTCTACTTAGTAGTTATAAAACAACAGTGACATTTAGTGTAGTAACAGTGGAAGTAAAAGTATCTTGTTAGAGTTCAGATACAGTACAGTGTTAATACACTGCAGTTTAACTTGTCATAGACTTTGGCATCAGTTCCCTGTATCTTTTCTTCAGCTGTCTAATCACAAACCAAAACCATATTTTCTTTGACTAATTCACACTGAAGGTTCAAAACACAAACAGAAACTTTGTCTAATATAGAATTTCTATCATCCATAAACCCTTCTCCCATACACCACTGTACTCGGTTTCATACTTGAGGTGCTATTCCTGCTGCCTAGCAACTTGCCATTAAGTTGCATTGGCATTCCAAATAGTTAACCCCTAAAGCAGTGGTTCTCAACCTGTGGGTCCCCAGATGTTTGTGAACTTCAGCTCCCAGAAGCCCTGAGCATTGACGATAGTGGCTGAGCCTTCTGGGAGCTGAAGTCCACGAACATCTGGGGACCCACAGGTTGAGAACCACTGCCCTAAAGCAACTTCATCACAGTCAGCAAGAAGGGGGGCATTCTAGTCTTCCTGGAAAGGGAATGGAAGAACTTAGTGGCAGCCATAAAGAGCCTCCCCATTGTGCTCCACCAGTTGTGCCTGTGAAAGTGGTGGTACTGAGAGGGAAGTATCTCTCCTTAGAATCTCATGACCAAGGTGGGCTATACGGGAAGATATAGTCTGTCAGATATTGAACTTCAGCTCTAGAGGACTTTATAGGTCATCACTAGCACTCTGAATTGTGCCTGGAAATAGACTGCCAGCCAGTGAAGCTGCTAGAGAAGGGGAGTTGTATAGTCACTATAAGGCCCTTTTCGCACAGCGTTTTGGAAGCGAAAGGGCCCCTTGAATGTGAGGAGCGGTCTGCATGACACACTCACATTTACGTGGCACTCAAGAGCATGACACGCAGCATATACGCACCTTTTTATTTTCAGCTTTTAGCCGAAAATGGTGCGTGCTTGTGCACTGGTCAGGGGCCTGGGGCGAACTTACCTGCTCTGCGGAGCCTCTGGAACCAGGCCGGTCATGCTTCCTATCCCAGTGCAGCCTACAGCTCCCAGGCTGCACTGCGGAAGGAAGGGGCAGGGCGTGGGCAGGGCACTTGTGTGACCAGGAAGCTGCTGTGGAGCCCAAGCAGCAAGGACGCGAAAGCCTTCCTCTGAAGGCTTGTCGCACGAGCTCCGTCCCCCACCTCCACAAAAAGGTAAGGTGAGAAAAGGCTCAACGTTATAACCCCAGTTTTCTGCAGCTTTTTGTACCAACATACTTCCAAACACTCTTCAAAAACAGCCCCACAGACAATAAGTTTATAGTAATTCCAAAGGGATGCAACTAAAGCACGTGTTACTGAGGCTAGGTCATTTGTCTCCAACAATAGACAGCAATATGGCATTTCTATGCAAGACCTGATTGCTACATAATATGATATAAAAATAACAAATTCATGAACTTAATTTTATATCTGCCAAATTAAATGGATTTTGTTAGTTTGTTTTCAATACAGTTCTTGTAAGTACCCGTGTAAGTACCCTTACCAGATATAAGTATTAATATAAATGTAATAGATATGATGCAAATATAAAACATTTAAAATATGACAAATTAATTCAAAAATATAGTTGTGTTAGTCTGGATATGTATGTAAAGGGATCTTGTAGCACCTTTGAGATTAACTGAGAAAAAGAAGTCAGTAGCAGTACACAGAAGACAGTGTACCTCATCAGATGCAAGAAATATAAATTAGTAATTGATGTCTCTACTTATATATCTGATTAACTCCCTAATAAAACTGATTTCAATCATGGAATCATAGAATCATAGAAGAGACCATAGGGGCCATCCAGTCCAGCCCCCTGCCATGCAGGAACCCACATCAAAGCACTCCTGACAAATAGCCATCCAACCTCTGCTTTAAAATCTCCAAAGAAGGAGGCTCCACCACACTCTTAGACAGCATATTCCACTGCCGGCCAGCTCTGACTGTCAAGAAGTTTTTCCTGAGGTTCAGATGGAATCTGCTTTCCTGCAGCTTGAATCCATTGCTCCTTGTCCTAGTCTCTGGAGCGGCAGAAAACAAGCCCACTCTCTCCTTGGTATGACATCCCTTCAAATATTTAAATATGGCTATCATGTCCCCTCTTAACCTTCTCTTCTGCAGACTAAACACCCCCAGCTCCCTAAGCCGCTTCTCATAGGGCATGGCTTCTAGACCCTTCACCATTTTGGTCACCCTCCTCTGAATACGCTCCAGCTTGTTGATATCCTTTGACATTTATATTTTTTTTTCTTCAGCATAGTAACCTAGGCTACCATCAGCTGCCTACCCTCTGAGAATATGAACCTTAAATTGCTCGTATTAGGGTGGGCAAACAAACCACACTTCACCATATTCCCAGGTGGACATGGAGCTGACTTGAACCCCCAAACACAAGGTAGAAAGGTAGAAAAGAGAAGGAATGAAAGAAAGACAGATGCACATAAGTAACTTTGGCCAAACGATGCATCAAAGGAAAGAAGGATTTTATTCTTTCAGGTTTCCCTTCTTCTTATATCATTTTGATGTTTATATTAAAGAATACTTACATAAAAGAAAAGATTCATGCATCAGCATCAGCAGAGTCACAACTTGTACGTGTGTTACATTTTATCTGACCCTTAACATTCCTAAGTCTGTGTGACCCCGAATCATTGCTGAAGATGTCTCTGATGTTTCAAGAGTCCTTTTCTTGTACATACTGATCACTGACACATACTAGGCAGAACAAACAATTCTAAAGCAAGGTGGTTTGATGAGTCCTGAGTCTTTAAAAACAATTCATATCACAGGCCATTTCCACATGGGGTTTTTAACACAGGGCAGAGCATCCTCCAGGGAGGACATCTGCACCTGGGAGTGGACTGGGTCAGATCTACTTAACATAGATCCGCACCCCAGCCCGCTCTGGAACAACCCCAAGTGGTCATCCAGCGTGCTTTTGAAAGACCACTAAAAACAGGTCTTTCAAAAGCACGGAGCATTCCACTGCAAGCCTGCTCCCTTATGCAGATTCACAGGCTTGCATTGGTGCGATCTGCCAGGGGCGGGTTTTAGGCTGGCGAGCTTCAGTAGTTGGTCAAGACCCTCGACCAACTGGAAGCTGCCATTTTCGTCTCCGGAGCAGTGCGGAGCGGCAGGCACGCACTGCTCCGGAGAAGTGTGGACTGGACCGGGGAGCCCAAAAGTCCGGTGAGTAGCGTCACGGGGCGATTCCCTCGTCCCATGCGGAAATGGCCACAGTTAATTGTTAACGCACGTCAATTCTATAGCAAATTACTAAGCATTACAATTTTAAACCTAACACTTGTCCTTTCTGCTTCCAAGTTCCAGCCAGTGCAAGAATGCGTGGGAACACAGGATGCAGATCTATATAAGACTGATCTTCCCAGCTGGCTGAAGATGAAGCAGGAGAACAGTGGTCTGCCAACTGTGAACCCTGAAGATGGGCTTCTGGCATTTGGCACATAAGGCTTGACTGCCTTATGTGTTAGGTTGGATAACCTTATGTGTTAGGTTGAGTGCTGTTTACAAAATGCTGGGAAGTTCATCTATTGAGAGTTCAGTTAGCACTTTTTCATCGCATCACAGGATATGAGATTTAGGATGTCCTATACAGCACCAATATGCTACCAGGCTTCAAGCCCCCAAATATGGGATGTCCTATATAAAAATGGGACTCCTGAGAACCCTATTCATGAACAACCACTAACTGTTGGTTATGGGAAGTTTACCCATAGGCAGATAGCTGTTAGGTAGTTAGTACTGAACATAAATGAACATGCTGGGATCACATGGGCATTAACTCTCTGTCAGTTACACTGTCATCTAGAGGCAAAGGCTTGTACTTTTTCTCCATTTCTTTCTCAGGTGAGCAGCAATATCCACGGGCTTGAGGGTGAAGATTTGTCTCCCTGGCTGCTAATACATGGTTGGTATCTTTATGTGCTAGAGTTAAAATGAACACCCTCTGCCCCTAGCTTAAGCCTGTTCCATCTTTTCTTGGTGTGCGACGGCATCCAGATACACCTGAGCACATGCCCACAAATAACCAGTTGAAGATGCTGGGTGAAGTGGAATTGCACAAGGAATGTTCAGGATATCTCCCTCTACAAGATCACAACCTTTTGGAAGTGCAATTTTCTAACTCATTTTTGAAGTACAAACATTTATTTCTCCTCCCCTATTTCAAAATACAATGACCTAAAAGGTGAATCAGACTTATTCATGATAAACCAAATGTGGTCCTAACTAACTAATCTTTCTGGCACCTTGACCCACACTATCTCACATAACTTAGGCCATTTCCACCCTGCACCGTTACAGTGCTCTTATTCCATTTTCAACATCCTGTGGAATTCTGGGGTTTGTAGTTTACTTAGGCCAGAGAGCTCTCTGGCTGAGAATTCTAAATGCCCATTTCTAAACCACAAATCCCAGGATTCCACAGAATGTTGAAAGTGGAATAATAGCACTACAACAGTATAGGGTGGAAAAGGCCTCAGATGATGATATTGATAATGATTGTGACATTCTTCCATTTTTTATTTTATTTTTTTTTACATTAATACTAAAAGAATATTGTACCAAATGGGATTAGGTCTAGAACTAGTCATACTTTGAGTAGATATATTGAAATTAATGTGTTTCATACAAATTATAGTTAAGTAACTTCCCTAATTGATTTCAATTAGAATCTGTTCTAATTGAGCAGGATCCAGTGACGGACTCTTGTGGGAAGAAAGATGAAAAAGAGCAGAAGTGGTAATCCTCCCAACCCTCAACCTCATATTCCCTCACACACCCTTTCTTTTTCTTTTTCTTTTTTTCTTTTCTTCTCTTTTTGTTTTTGGAAGATTAGAAATCCATCTGAAGCTGGCTTTTAACATGCTGCAGATGGCAATGCTGGAGAGGGGCAGCATACATAAATATGAAATAGAAATAAAAATAGAAATCCAGAGAGTCCACCAGAAAAGATCAGGATTTGAGCCACTATGACCAAATAAAGATAAACTCACAGAATTTGGATCTTATCCTGTGTTCCTCTCTTATCCTATGCTGTATTTAATGACAAGTCTGTGGATAAAGGAAAGACCTTGAGGTTTATTGACATCTCAGATGTCTATGCAATTTACTGTATTTTATTGACGCTGTTATTGAGACCAAATTTTAATTGACCAAATTTAATAATTTGGTTGATAGTCAAAAATGAAGGGGAAAATATTTTTTTAAACAAACACCTAAAGAAGCTATGTTGGCCTGCCCACACACTTTCATGTTCTTAAAATACAGTATAAAATTCACTTATAAATAAATAAGTGCCTAAAATGAAACCTCCCTGGAGTCCCATCAAGGGAAAAAGTGGTGCTACCATTGTTTCTCCCCTGCAACCTCTAGTACTGAAGGAATAGCCCTGGTGGCACAGTGATTAAATGCTGGTACTGTGGCCACAATGTTGTGAGTTTGATCCTGCAGGTCTCCAAGTTGATTCAGCCTTCCATCCTTCCATAGTTTGATAAAATGAGTACCCAGGTTGTTGGGAGAAATTAGTTAATACATTGTAAACTGCTTAGATAGTGCTTGGAGCTATAAAGCAGTACAGAAATGTAAATGCTATTGCTATATACTAGGGAGTGGAGGAATAAGGGGAGAAGGAATCCTTTCAAGTCATGGGTCATGGATAATGTATGGTACATATGTGTGTGTGTATCCACGTGTAAATATTATTAAAAAACAAGCAGATTTATATTAAATTGCTATTTAGCACTCAAGAAGTTCTTTCTTTGCAGATGTCCTTGGAAGATTGCACCAGATTCCGCTTCTTTGATGTTTTTTTTTTTTAAAAAAAAATCTAATCTAGAGGCTAAATTTTTTCATGGGCAGTTTATTCCCATTTGCTCATTTCTATATATTTTTGGAAGTGTGTACACTTCTTTCCTGCTTCTGATCTTTACTATTCTAATATATTCATAAAGCACAATCATTTACGCTTTCAGCTTGGGTTTTCCGGAACTATTCAGGATGAACTCTTAAACTATGTTGCAGGACATAAGTCTTGTTTTCTTAGGTTCCTAGTAACTCTACTTTAAAAGGCTTTCTCTGTTTTGGGCAAGAAAACCTATGTACTTTACTATCCGTGCTTACTTATGGGGATGGAAGAATTTTTCTCTCAATCCTGCATTCCCCTTCTCCCCACATTAGAGAAATTAGGATAGCCTCTTTTGTGTCATACTAATATAATTCTCATCAGAAGCTTGCTTCTACAAGGGATTACACAGTAGTGTTGTACAGCAGCCCAGAAGTGATGAAGCTTACTAGTTAAGGTAAACAGCAACATGTTCAATCTCTGGCCTAACTCCAGTTCATAGACACACCAACCATAGAACTATTGAATCAATGGAAGTTGTTAAGAGAACTCTTTTGCAAACTGAATTGATTCAGTGTGTCTGTTGTAGCTGGGCCTAAGAATTTAGACTTCTGTTTGTACAACCCGCACTTCACCATTTCATAATAATGCTGTCCTTCCTCACCAGAAAATAGAACAAAATATTGAACCTCTTTACACAATCATTGCAGACACTACTTAAATTGTTCTTCTCTATCCTGGTGCCCTCTGTAATTTTGGACAAGCCCAGCCAACATGGCCAATGGTAAGGGTGATTGCATGTTGTAGTTCAAAACATCTTGAGAGTATCAGGTTGGGGAAGTTTGAATTAAGCTATCTCATAAGAGACAAGTAAATCTTATTCATGTTGCTGGAGCTATTCATATCAAATGGATATTTCCTAGCAATATTGGACAGATTGTAGAATGGTAGCTAAAAGCTCCCCCACCCCCGAAGTATGTCTGAAAGTTGTGAAAAATCACGGGGAACATTATTATTTTATTATTTCCAAACCACATTTCACAACTAAAAACATCTCCAAAAACAACTTTAAAAAGCGAGGGGACAGAATGTAATAAAAGACGTCATATTTAAATTCCATAAAATGAAGCGTCTGTTTAAATTGGTAGTCCAAAATGTCAAACTTTAAACAAGGATAATAGCTAAACCAAACCCAAAGGGGACTGCTGTAAAAATGTCTTTAGGGCTCATCTAAATGAAAGCAAAGAAAGAGCTAACTCTATCTTTCTAGGCAAGAAAATTCATTAATGGGGAGCCAATGAACTTACATCTTTGCCAAGTGGTGGGTCTGTGGCAGAGTTCTGAAATAATATCACAAAGGCTAACACATTATTTTCATGGGAAGAGATAGTTTCTTGAATGCTATTTGTGAGTAATAAGTTATATTACTAATCCACAATATGGTACTAACTTTTAAATTATTTAATGCCATTTGAAAATACAAAAAAGGGGGGAAGAAAAGACCCCAAATGAGCCCAAATCCTTGATATTCTCCTCAAAACTTTTTGTCCTAATAATTTCAAATGACACACCAAGGTCTAACAATGTTACTAGTTGCACGCCAATTTTGAAATACAATCACTGGTCTTTGGTCGTGGTCTCCCTGAAGTGACACATTAAAAACAACATTGCTACTTCTGCATTGTTACTTCCAAGATCTGGTCTGTGTTGAGGTGTCTGAAGCCAATGTTCTGAAGCTAGCTGCAATTTTGTACAGGGAGACACTATGGCATGAACCAAGAGTAGTACTCTTGCTGTCCGAGAAATGGGGCTTTGAAAAGCAAGTTTAAAAAACAAGCAGTGCAGTTTAAAAGGAGCAAGCTACACAACTTGAATGACTGGTAGAAAATTAAGCTAACAAAGCTTTTCATCCCTCATGATCATGCCTTCCTAATTAACCTAGTTCCAAAGTGTCTCTGCAAGTGGTAATATTAAAAAAAATCAAAAGTTGTTTTAGTTAATTTCTTAAGATAATGGCATCAGACTGTAATAGGCCCACCGTAGAAACCCAAACTTCTGAGACTTTTTTCTTTTTTTGTTAAATTTATCTGGATTGCTTAATGGTCCTATACAGTGATTCTTAGTAAAACTGCTTAGCTCTGAGTCAAACATATTCATTTTTCCACATCTTTTTTTTTCTAAAATGAAATATGATCCATATGACTAAGGAAAAAAACAAAAACAAAATGTCATTGATTTTTGTTATGCTTGCCAAAAATAAATTTTCACAGGAATAGTAAATAAAATGAAGGTAACAGGATGTTCAGGTGGATGAAGTTTATTTTAATCCAAGAGTTAATTTGGACAGATTAGAGAATATCTACTGCCTGATTCTAATTTAAGGTCTTATTATGTCAAATAAAGCTCTCCCAAGCTTGTGTGTGTGTGTGTGTGTGTGCAGAGATAGAAATATTAATAGAGAAGGAATGATGAATTCAAGTTAATCAGCAATAAGCTGTAAAACTGAGTTCAATTAAATTTGTGTTTCAAGGATGGGAATTAATAATTAATTAAAAGTCTTCCTGCAATGAAGCTGAAAAATTCCCCTTTATCCAAATATCTGTTTATCCACCTATCTATTTACAAGTTTGAGAGAGAAAGGCCATTTCTGCATTAGACTGTTATAGTGCTATTATTCCACTTTTGACATCCTATGAAATCCTGGCGTTTGCAGCTTAGCGAGGGGCCTTTGAAGCCAAAAAGCTCTCTGGCAGAGGATTCTAAAAGGGGGGGGAAGTCCTATTTGGCCTCAAAGAGACCAGAGAGTTCTCAGCCTGCATTGAGGGGGGAGGATGGGCCATACTGTGAAGAGGGCACGTGAAGGGGCTTTCAGGCTTAAATAATTTCCAGCCATGCCCCCTTCACATGATGTTATCTGGGATAAAGTGCCAATCACCACCTTCTAGTCTCTTTAATAGAGACCATCAAAAAGTTACCCTCTCTAGCAATGACATTCATCATGCAGGCCCAGGTAAGCATTCTGATCATAATATCACTCTTCCTCTAATATATTTTATGATATAACTGTGATTACCTTGGTATACTGGTAGCTAGGACTGGGTCATGCAACTAATAAGAGACCTATAATTGGTCTTTGTGATAACTGGTTTGAGATTAATTCCTATTGTTTTCAGGAAAGGATGGGCAAATTATTAGAACTAGTACTTTACAATCGGCTCAATTGAATTTCACTTTGATTACTCGAGAGGGCATTTATATTTGCTGCTGATTTATTCAGCAGAAGTTTTCTTTTTCTTTGCCAAAAGCCCTTCCAAATATCTTTAGCAATTTTGAGTGAGAATAGTATAAAATATAGATGAGCAACATCATCCCATCACTTCAAAAATCCATCTGTCATACCTCCATAGTAATCTTATGTACCGCTGACATGCATATTCTGCAACAAATCCAGTGCTTACAAACACCCAGACAGCACATTCATTATATAAAACATTAGCCTGCAAAACCCCAGACAGGTATTCCTAAGAGAAGAAATACTTTGCTTCCCCTATCACATGAATTTCTTCTTTTTTTCTCATTAATCTTATAAATAAGATGTTCATCTGAAGCAATTTCTGCCATGTCAACATACAAATCTTTAAAAGTAGGACACCGAGTCAGAGCTATTTCATCTTGTGGGGATCAATCTCTCTCCACAACTAGGGCAAATGTAATTCATCCACTAAAAGACTTTGTAGCCATATAGATCATGTAGGGTAGAGAAATGGTAACAACAAAAATAGTTCTGACCTATCTGGAAATACATCATATTATACCTCTGCTAACACAAAACCTTGTTCAAGCAATATGCTGATCGGTACTGTGCCGCTAGAAAGGTATTAGTTCTCAGTCAAAAATGAAATAGTGATAACATTAGGTCTTACAACCTCATAATTAGCAGTCATTCTCACAGCTTTTGGAATCCTATTAAAAAGTGATCAAAAGAAGGAGGAGGAGGAGGAGGGGGAAGAGGAAGACCACAAGGGTGAAAGATCACTGTTCTTCTCTCCTTATTCATTTCCTACTGTAGTGAAAGCTCTGGTTGAAAGCCCTAGATTAGTGTGTTATCTGTCTTGAAATACAGGAATTCTGCTTGATATTAGTATGCATCACATTTCCCCCACCCCACATTTCTTGAAGGTAGATATGAAAAAAGACACTGTCTGTGGAAGATTAATCAGATCAGAGTTAAAATAGTGAATGTCTGGATCTTACCATTGTTAAAGATCAGGACAAGACTATTGTTGTTTGGGCTAACGTGTCTGACTTCATTGTATGATGGGATTGTTTATGTTTTTGCTAACTCAATGAGTTGCTCATGACCAACATAAACAGTAGTA
The DNA here is from genome assembly GCA_948472985.1 of Iguana delicatissima. Lineage (NCBI taxonomy): Eukaryota > Metazoa > Chordata > Lepidosauria > Squamata > Iguanidae > Iguana > Iguana delicatissima. Next base: position 30,235 of record CAOKZL010001764.1, on the reverse strand, counting down.
AAAATATTCACCCAATTTTATTGGGGCTTTTTCTCTTCTTTTTTTTAAACAGAGTGTATCATCTATTCCGGTTTTATTGACAGAGAAACTGCATAGCCTCTACTTCTCTTAGGCCATGTCTGCACTAGAGTGTTATAGCGCTATGATTCCACTTTCAACATCCTATGGAATCCTGGGGTTTGCAGTTTCGGGAGGGGCCAGCCGGCCCCATCCCGAAACTGCAAACCCCAGGATTCCATAGGTTGTTGAAAGTGGAATCATAGTGCTTTAACACTCTAGTGAGGAAATGGCCTTATTCACTTTGAAAGAAACCAGTTTGTTTCCACCCAGACATGGAGACTATTCCAGGTAACAGATAGAGAAAGAGAGATAGAGAGAGAGAGAGAGTTTTGTTAGTAACAAATAAATATGGAAGATCAATGACTGGTTGTTTATTCCCAGCCAAACTGAGGTTCCAAACTGAAGCCCTCACGTTATATAGTCTATAGAATCGTAGAATCAAAGTTGCAAGAAACCATAGGGGCTATCCAGTCCAACCCCCTGCCACACAGGAACCCACATCAAAGCACTCCCAACGGATGGCCATCCATCCTCTGCTTAAAAATCTCCAAAGAAGGAGACTCCACCACACTCTGAGGCAGCATATTCTACTGTTTGTAGTCTTTCCTTTCCCCATTACATCTTAACCATTTTCCTTTCCCCATTTCACCTTAATCATGTAAACCATGCAGCATTATCAACCATATTTTCTTATCTTTCTCTACTAGCTTTTCCCAATTTGTCTGCTTAATCCATCAATCCATCAAAAGCTTGCATGCTACTGCTGAATTTTCTGTCGGCCTGACAAAGGTATAACCCTCTAATATGGATTTTGGATTCTTTTTTTTTCTTATGGCTACCAAAGCTATGTGTGAGTGTGTGTGTGTGCGTGTACACGCGCGCGTGCATATCATGAGGATTCAGCTGTTCAGGGATAGTCTGGTCCTATAAGCCATTCCCAGTGTTGCATCACACCAAGAAGACAATTGCCCGCAATTGGTATAATGGTATCTATGGTGTTTCACAGGTTTGGGGACCACTTTGATTGCTCAGTTCTGGTCTACATTTCACTTCTAACTGCATACATTTAATACAGAAACCAAAAAAAAAAAAAAAGCAATCCAATCTTTTGGATTAATTAATTTCCTAATGAAATGAATAACACAGTTCTGAACAAGAAAGGGATTTTTCCCCTTTTTAAATTATATGCACACATCACATAGCAGGCAATATCTTTAAGGAGGCATGCATTTTTCTTTAAATATTGAAGGGGAAACACATCTCCAAAGGTTACCTCTGCCATCCACATTCCTGATGTGTTTTGTATTACATACAATCAACATTTGAAAGCCATCTACTTCCCATTTAATGTGAGCATCATTTAAATTGATCAAATAAGTTCTTAATAAATTCATCTGACCAGTAATTGAGTAAATGTTTTAGTCCTGCATGATATAAGAGTGTGTAGTATTCACAGGACTGGTATATGGAGGAACATCTAGGTCAAGTCAAGCCACAAACCAGGAAAAAGTTACAAGATGACATGAGCAAAAGACACAGTGTTTGAACAAAAAGGCTACAGAAAAAAGAAGAGAGATTTTGGACACCTGATGAGTGGGGAATAGGGAAAAAAGCGATTCCAGAATGAATATACATTTAGGTAGGCTGTAGTGACAAAAATCATAGCAAAATGCTTCTACAAGACACTTTATAGAAACACTTTGAAAGGAAGCACATGAACATATAATAAGCATGCATCCGTCAAACACTTAGAATATCTGGTTAAAGTTTATGAGTATTTACCTACTACCAAAACAAAACAAATTCTGGTTTAAGGCTTCTCATTTCTCTGTACATTTGACCTATTCTCTCTCTGCCTATCAATTAAATGGTTTACAGGGGAAAAAAAGAGAGATGCAGTCTTTCCAGCCCTGAATTTTACACTATACAAGATCTGCATGATTAGCTAACAAAGGAAGACAATTGCTGTCTGCTTTTACAACCATATCAAAACCATAAATGCAACCTTTTTCTTGCTTCCTCTCTCATGAGTTAAATATTGAGATTCTAGTTCATCACAGAAGTAGACATGTTTCAGCCAATTACATACAGAAGTGTGTGTGCACTCAGAGAGGTAGGGAAGGGGGAAAATTCTATGGAAAAGCAGGAATGGGGAAGCATGCTGGAAACAACTCATTGTCGGATTTTTTTAAAAAAAGAACTGAGTCAGCCAACTCAGGGTATGTAGCTGCTGAAGCCCTGATTCACTTCTTTCCATTAGTTTTTCTACCAAAAAAGCTGAAGTTTAAATTACCATCTTAAAAGTTTAATTTATTTTTGCTAGCCAAGCAATTGACTATATTTTATGCAGCCCACCCTCTAGCTGAGAGAGAGAGAAAAAAAAATGCTGAGAACGGCACTGATGGAGGGGTAGCAAAGAGATGAAATTACGTTTAACTAACTGATGGAGACACTTTTAAAATGGTTTGAAATAACTTTGATGCACCATTAATTGCTATTGAGTATTTCTTTTAGGCAAATTAACCCCCTTTAAACTTATAACCAATTAAGGATGGAGTGTTTGGGGAAGGTATGCATTAACTTGTGTTTAATACACATGCAGTCTGGATTAATTGGTTTTCATTGAGTCCATATCTGTCTCACATCTATCTAGCAATAAATTTCTTCTGTCTGGTTTGTGCATCAGTCTGTGAATGAAATAAATACATGAAAAATTGAGCTTCTTTTCATTTCTTAACATCCACAGTTTTGTACTCAGCTTGCCTTGATGCACAGTTTTCAATGCAACCTTTTCTAATGAACACATTTTTGTACTTAATTTTCTCTATGCACTGTATGCAACTTTTGAATGAAGGACTAGATTGCTAAATTTGGAGAACTCCATAGTCCAAAGGAAAACAGTGTTTCTAACCACAAATTAGTCCAGGGGATGGGGGAAAAGACCATTCTCATCCTGGTTATAGAAAAACATGTTTGATCTACCATTAGAAAAAGCAAAGATACCACCCATGAAAGCCCATGGCAGCACTTTATAGTTGCTTAATGTATTACTGTGAACTGTTAGGGAGTGAGAGAGACAGTTGTGGGGCTTTCTGCTTCAGGTGTCAAAACTATCTTTTAGTACTATGCGCATTGACATTGGAGGAGGGAGGTTAGATGGATGGATGGATGGATGGATAGATAGATAGAATTTAGTCTATAGATATTAGAAATTTTTCATTTTTTTTCTCAGACAAGTCTGTAAAACGTCTGTTTATTTTTAAGTGGAAAAGGTAGCAAATCTATCCATAAAAGATTTTGACAATGAAGTTCCAAAATGGAGACACATCAGTCTTCTGATTTTTGTATCGGTGTGGGTGGCTACACATAGTCTGAGCACATGGGGAGCCTTGCCTTGAAATGGCAAAGAAGGCTGTGAGTTCCTGCCGGATATATTGCATCTTCCAGATCCAAAGAGTTTATGGATTTTTCCTTATACACTCATAACTCTCTGTTGTAATGTGCGCTCAGATGAAGGGGTTGTGAGGGAGAACCTGTGGAGCCCATTATCTCTGGCTCTTTTGTGTTATGTCTGGAGATAAAATCTGATATTTTAAAAGGCAATTCATTTGGTTATTGCGAGCATTATGATGATGATGTCATAAACAAAGCATTGTGGTTCCAGTCTGGGAATAAACTGTTACAGCAGATGGACTCTTGAGAAGGAGAAATTCTTTTTCCATGCAAATGCTGTTCATAATAAAGAGGAACTGAAGAGGAAAATATAGGAAAAAATACAAAATATCTAAGCAGAGGGTTTTTAAAACATCGTTTGCTCTATAAGCTAGCTAAAATAAAGTGGCTTTGGAGAGAAACCACATGGCTCAGTGTAATTACTGATCAACTAAACCCAGTCTGGATATGTGCATTAACACAATTCAACAGGGTATGGAAATGCCTGCACTCAGGAAAAGACTGAGATGGGTTTTCTGAACCGCATCAGCCACTTCAGAGAGAGACACATGTAAGAACATGTTGACTGAGGCTAATGATTGGGGTAATTGATGGAAATATTCATTCCAATTCCCATTGCAAGACTGATAGGAAGGCACATTTATATATCCTCATCTTCATTTGATCTGTGTGAATGTTTCCCAGGGCAACAAAGGAATTCATATGTGAGAACATACTTAGAAAGCTGCTTTATAGCCAGCTTTGCTCACATTTGGTCAAACTGTCTGTTTAGTACATTGTTGTCTGCTCTGGCTGAAAATGGCTCTCCAGGTTTCAAGGCAGGAACTTTGGAGACACTAAGATCTGAAATTAAGAACTTGTGCATGCAAAGCAAATGCTCTCCACCTCTCCTTCTATTCTGCTGTAGGCCTGTTTCACCTGATTGAATAAGATATCTTCAGGAGAGTTTGTAAAGTCAGTTATGCTCATTTTCTTGCTTTGTGCCACCTACTGTGGTCACTGTGAGCTGTAGATCAGCCAGCACCTTCACATATATGAAAACAGGCACTCACGTGGAAATAGATGTTGGAGAAAATAAAAGCACTTAGTAAGTGGGAATAGAGGAAGCAAGATTCTTATACAGTACCATCAGTCTATGCACTTAAAATCCATCTTTATAGGAGTCCACCATCCCTCTTCTTATTGTTTGCTGTTGTGTACCTCCAAGTAGACCCTTTCTTAGGCAACCCTATCAGTGGTTTTCTTAGCAAGATCTGTTCAGAGGATGTCTTTGTCTTCCTCTGAATCTGAAAGAGTGTGACTTGCCTAAGCTTGCCTAGTAGTTTTCCATGACTGAACCAAGATTTGAATTCTGGTCTGCTGCAGTTCTAGTCCAACAATGAGATCACTACACCATATTAGATCTCGCTTATGTGCCTTCATTAGTAGTTTTAAGTCACTCTGAGCCATTGCCAGCAAAGTGAGGACTTTTGAATTTCCATGGGATTTGGATGTCCAGGCATTCTAGAGCCAGGCCGAATGCGGTGTGCTACGTTTCCATCTTAATTCTGTGTGTGTTTGAGAGCCACTAGCATTGCAGTCACAAGATCACCTTGCCCTTTCCTTCCGGTAAAATAAATCACCAAGCATATAGTGAAATGAACCTCATATAGTTCTTATAATTGCAACATGGATGTTCATTCAGAATACATGTCAAAGAGAACAACAGTTTGAAAGACTGCAACCCAGAAATGTCTCTTTTACCAAGAAGCAGATGCATACTCTAGGTACCTGTTTAATACAGCTACTGAACTGTGCATCTGACTTAACTAATGATAGGAACTTCATTCCCCCGATGAATTGTTGGTAGAAAAGAAGCTTATGCTATTACTCTGGAAGGCTTTCTCTATAATTGCAATTCTATACAATTTGGCTACTTCCTTGAAAAACTCCTCTATTCCCACAAGCCTGTATTGATTGTCTCTCAATCAATTGACCACAACCTTATACAAAGATGCAGATAGTTGACATGCTAATGAGAAATCCTGACCCCTTTTGAATTGAATACTTGACCATGTCAATGTGAACATTCAACACATCTACATCTTCATCACTAGCAGTAATTACAATCAATAAAACAGGCTTTTTCTTAATGCACTTTGAAGGACTAAGACAAGAGAGATTGCTCAGGAGATTAGAATAGGGAGGGACATGTGCAAACTGCATATGAGCTAGAGAGAGACACAGGATTGCTCTATCGTGGTGATCTTTGGAGTGTTACAGCTGGACTCTCCCTCCCTTCCTCTTTCTATTCTTTCTCTCCCTCATGCACACACACACATCACTGAATAATTCAGAGAATGTGTAAGCAGCTCAGAACAACAATATGTTCAAAACAGCATTTTAAAAGCCCTTGCAACACATTTATCAAACAGTTTTCAAGAAATACTTGGAGATAAAGTTTAAAACTAACTTGTATAAAATTAAAAAATAAAAACAAGGCAACTAAGGAGACTGAGATGGGTATTAACTCAAGAGAAGATCATTCCAGGATTGTAAGGGGGTCAATAGGATCCTTCCCCATGTTGCCTCACAAGTAGAAAACTCATTTAACTACTTGTGGAGGTTTTTTTTTTCCAGTCTTACACAAAAGTTGACATTTTTTTTTATGACTATGCTGAACTGAAGATTTAATTCTCCTTCTCCTGTACAGTCTTTGTTCCATGCAGTCTGCCAGTAGCCGGGGGCAATGAGACCAACCTTGTGACCAGCTGGAGTATCTTCTGATGATTGAAGGCTTACTGACATGCTGGTGGTTTCTACTGTCAAAGGGATGTTCAACAGAATTCATACCTACACCACGGACACTTGGGCAGCGGTTTCCTTTTCCTTTTGCCTTGTATTTGTGATAACCTTGTCCAGCTTTCAAGATAAGTTTATCAATATGATCATCACCAGAAACAATACCAACAACTGCTCTGTTCGCAAAGGAGATCACTTTCTTGAAACTAGAAGGCAGTTTCACTTGTTTGTTTGTTTGTTTGTTTGTTTGTTTGAGGGTTGTGGGAGATAACGGTGGCTTAGTTTCCAGAACCATGAGTAGTTTACCATGATCACCAGGCTTTTCTTCAAGATAGCAAACAATGGTGCCTTCTGGAATAGTACCAACAGGCAGAACTTTGCCAAAGTTGAGTTCAGTTTTCTTACCACAATAAACAAATTGTCCAGTATGAATGCCTTCAGCTGCAATGAACAATTCTGTTTGTTTTTTAAATCTGTATGGATCACAGAAAACAACTTTGGCAAGAGGATCTCCTCAACCAGTGTCAGGAATGATATACTTTACAATATCCTTGATGTAGCCATGTCTTTCAGCAAAGACAACAGCTCTCAGCTTTGTTGCATCCTTTGTTGCACCCTTTCTGTGCTTCACATAAGCCCTGAAGATGGATCCCACACCTTTTTTTTGACCTCTGATTACATGGCCCACTGTGTACTTAGTGGGGCCTGGTACTACTACAGTAGGCCTTCCACATTCATAAGGAATAAGGACACAAATCCCTTGTGAATATCAAATAATTGCGAATAGGGCACCCTTCCTACAGATTTCTGACCAGCAGGTACATGCACCCAGGCAGAGGGCAGGGAGGAAGGGAACTGGCAATCACCTTCCCTGCACCTTCTTGCCATCCACAAGAGGTGAGCCCGCATTGGCTGTGGCAGCAGGAGGAATGCAGGGAACTGGTGATCACCTTCCCTGGACCTTCCTGCTGCTGGTGCAGGGCACACCCACACTCACGACGGCAGCGGGAGGGTGGTGGGAGGAGCTCAGGGAACTGGTGGTCACCCTCCCTGAACCTTCCTGCTGCCAGTGTGGGGCGTGCCTGCACCGGAAGCAGGGAGAATGGGAGGAGCAAGTGGGGTGGGAATGCAGTGGTGGGGGGAGAAGGGGGGTAAGTGAGCACCCCGTGAATAATCAAATTAGTGAAAGTGAAACCCACAAATGTGGAGAGAGAACTGTACTTAACTGTGTATTGTGCAAAACTAGGTGACTGCAAGCACAATACCGTTTACATTAGTAGAATGAGATAATTGTCTACTGGTAATTGAACTCCTTCTGAGAGAGATGCATATGGCTGTAACATAACTGTGACTGACGTTCCAATTTCACAGACCCTCACTAACCAGAGGCTACACAATGGGGTAGGTTCAGAGGTAATGTAAAACCATGGTTTGCTTTATAAATCATTATTTGGTGTTAACTTCTGGGTGCAGCCAATGACTCTCCTTAAAAAAGTCTAACCATTTATACAGCACACTGATTTCTCCCCTACTTCAGATATTCATTTTAATTTTTCTTCACTAGTTATTTGAATAACCTGATAAGGAAATACTATATGCTGTTTTAGCAGACAATTGGCGGGGGGCTAAAAACATTACATCTATAAAAAAATAATAAAGGAATGGATGGAAAATCTCTTTTTTGAAGAATGTAGAAGTAAATGATCTGTCAATGTATCCCACACTTATTTTTTTTTCCTCCAGGAAAAGCATCGAGACGTGTAAATTTAGAAATAATCTTCCCCAGGGAGTATTTATAGTTAGACAAGGACATATAATACAACAATCTTCATAAATATCACATTCTTTCAAGGCATTTTAGCACACATGAGATTTCTAGTCAAGGCAAACACTATTTATCCTATCCATGTCCACTCGGATATACACTCAGTTGGGCTTGCTCCAAGGTAATTGGCTATAGGACTTCAGCCTTACACTGTTTTGGAAAGAAGGTTTAGAGATCTCTCACACAGCAGAACCTGCTTAATAGCCACTGCTTTATTTCTTCATTAAAGCAAAAGGTCTTAACCTGGGATGGGAAATATGTGGTCCTCCAGATCTTTGGGACTACAACACCGAATGGTGTTGCTGTTCAGCAATGGCCATGGTGATGCATGATGGAAATCATAGTTTAGTAATATTTGTGGAGCTAATACATAGACCCTGGCCCTGCTCAAAGTTATATTTATAGGAGATGGTGGTCAAAAGATTTCCTAATTTTGTCTTTTTGGGCTTCTTTAATACAAAATTACATTTGAGGATGGAAAGCAATTTTGCACAATTGAAAGGCTTGCATTTTTGAGAATGAAAGTATGGACTAGGGAAGCAATGCATTTATTCCTTCCATTCCTGGCATTGACTAAGGATAATAATCCATTTATTCATCTTTGCACAATTTGAGAAAGTGAGGCTTTTTAAAAAAAAAAAAATTAAAAACTGGGATTAAAAACTATATTGGAGAAAAAAATTGCATATAAAATCTGGTGGCACAAAACCATTCATAAACCATGCAGAAATGTGTGCCCTCTCCAAAATAATGTCTTCTGTGAACTTTTTGTATCTCCCTGCAATGGAAATCATTAAGTCAATGGAAATCATGAAGCCAATCACATGTGATTTATTAGGTTTTGCACATTCTTCTCTTTCAGACAGACTGAATAATTTTTTTTAAGAAAAAATCAAATCTGGGCATTGCCCCTTGTGCCTGTAACAGGAAGTGTGGCTTTCTTCAGTAAGGTTTATCACAACATGAAGAAGTAAAAATTCATTTAGTGTGAAAGCAGATAACAACAACATTATAAATTACTCATATTAAATGAACCTATTATGGGGCTTTCTAGGGCCCTTTTTGCACTGCATTTTCCATGCGAAAGGGCCCCTTGAGCGTCGCACAAATGTAAGGAGTGGTCCACATGATGCACTCACATTTGCCCGATGCTCCAGGGCCTGGCAGACGCCGCTCATGCATTTTTTCATTTTCAGCTTTAAGCCGAATGGTGTACGGTCACGCATCGCTCCGGGCCCCCGCGCACACTTGCCATGCATGCGGAGCCTGGGGAGCCGGGCCGGTTGCGCTTGCTGTCTCAGTGCAGCCTGGGAAAACCGAAGGATCACGGACGCGAGAACCTCTCTCCGGAGGCTGCTCATGTGAGCACCACACCCCAACGCGGAGAAAAGGTAAGTTGCGGAAAGGGCCTAGGATCTGGGAATGTGTATTGCGCCCAAGATCCCCCAGAGGGTTTCCATGGCTCTGGTACCAGGGATCATCATTCAGTGCTCAAACCACTATAACAAGCTGCCTCTCGTTTGGAGTAATAATCTCCCTTCAGTTTAGAAATAAAGAAATTTTCAAATGAAAATCCAATATCTCTATTAATTTATTTTAAATGGTTGAAACTGGGAGGAGGTGCAACTAATTACAAAAGGGGAAACTATTTAAGAATTAAGAAAACACTCATTAAAAGGGGGAACTATTGTAGCTAAACAAAACAAAAAAAAGTAAAATGCAAAAGTTTTGTTTTATCTGTTTGTTTTACCCATTTTTTAAAAAATCAAAATGCACTAAAAAAAAGAGAAGCAGTTTTCTTTCCCCGGCACCATTGTTTGTTTCACATCTTTTTATAACTTCCAAGTGACAGTCTGCCCTGTGCTTTCATTGGCCTTGATGGTGAACTAACATTCCTGCAGGAACCATGGGCTTGAAGCATTCCTTCTTCCTGCAGTTTCCACTTGTGGTTTCACTGCTTGTTCCCATCTCTGTTTATCCTAAAACGGGAACTAATGAATGAATGAAATATAGTAAATGTGATTGGTTTCTGTTAATTAAATGTGATTTGTAATGAATGTAACAGAAAAGCCCGCCACCGGCAGATCTGCTGGCTTGCACTAGTGCACGCCTGCAAATCTGCACTGGAGCGCAGCAATGGAGCGACACGGAGTCGCGCGCTCTGTGCTTTTTAAAAACCTCTTAAAAGAGGTTTTTTAAAAGCACGCTGCGCAACCAGTTCCGGTTGCTCCGAACCGGACTGAGGTGCGGAACTACAAAAAGTAGTCTGCCCCAGTCCACTCCACGGTGCAGAAGACCTCCGTCGGAGGTCGTTCCACACCGTTTTAATAGCTTGGTGCGGAAAGGGCCTATGTGACAATTGTCCATCCCATTCAAGCAGGACTTGATGGTACTTTATGTGCATTTGGCACTGTGGATCAAACTTGTTCTTTTTTCAACTTAATTTATTTTATCTACATTTTTAAACTGGGATTATCCTTGCTGATATCTATTGTTTGTATCAGGTTATTATATATTGAATCTTCCTCTTTAACAAAGAGTATTGTTCAAAATGCATATGGCACCTACACAGAACAAATGTTTGGACAGAGAACCAGTGTAGTGACATTGACAATGAGGCAATATGTATCATTGCACATTAAGCAATATGCTAGCAAGGGGCTAGAGATGGATAAAGCTCTTAGTTTCACCTTTTCTCACATTTGATTTTGGGAATAGATTCCCAGTTTTGGTTTTGGATCATCATGCCCTTTATATTGTTCTTCAGCCTGTCAGTTAAAGATCATGAGGACAAAGGTTCTAGCTACAAATTGGTCCCAAATATTATTGAGAGTTTCATTCATACACTTTAAAAAGAAGAAAACAAGAAAAAGAACCTAAGGATAAATGAAAACCTAATGACAAATGACAATCCTTTCTCTCAGTACTGCTGAGAATGAAATTACTCAGTGACTTGAGGATATTTGTTTTTAAAATAATATGATGTTGTGTGAAACCTCCCAGGGAACATTGTTTGTTAAATACATATAACTTTCATTTGGGAAAGAGTTTTAGGTGAACAAACAGTATTCCTTTAGAGAAACGATCTCAGGAATTTTCTTTTCTCACAGAATGAATAATTTCTTTTGGAGAGAAGAGACAGTAGAAATAAATACTACATACAGAAAAGAAAAGTTCATGGATTCTCAGCGTTATAGAGAAGAGGATGTGCAACCTGATATCATAGTATCATAACTCAGAAGTAGCATTGAGTCCAGTGGGGATAACTCCCAGGTAAGTACAAATCTGATTATGTTACATATGAATATGTGCATGATGGAGGAAAGAGTAAGTAAATCTTTGGATAACAATTTTAATGCACTGCACAATTAAATATTTTTTTTTCTAAATTTGCCACACAGGATGGGAAAATAAGACGCAGTGTAATTTTTAATTGTATTCCCCCCCCCCCGTGTGTGTGTGAGAGAGACAGAGAGAGAGAGAGAGAGAGACCACTACGTTAGACCTATATCAATAATATTTAAGTAAGGGTTGGTTCACAACTCAACAATTGATGCAATGGATATACTGTAGTCTGGATCAAAGTGTGACAAAACCTTGAAGGGGGCCTTAGCAACAGAGCCAACCAAGAGTACTTAAAAGTGATTGGCTGTCAACATTGAACCCTGGATAGCCTGGGGAAGGGCTAGATGAGAGAGGTAAATAACTGAAATTTAACTGACACAGAGCTAGAGAGAGTCAGAGAGTGCTTGGAGTTGAGGGGGAGTGAAAAAGTCATCTGAGAGAGTGTGTGTGCAAGAGAGAAAAAGAAAATGTTGGCTGGCTTAGGCTCTTTCCACACGGGGGACGGGGAAACGGGGCGGCGCACGCAAGGGCGGAGCTTACCTGGAAGCGGGTTGCTCCATCCCCGCGGGGAGTGCGCGTTCGCCGCTCCACACGCTGGCAAATTTCGGCGGCGTTCGGTGGCGCCCAAAATGGTGGCCAGTGACTTCCGGCGGCACTCCGCCAATCAGGGCAGCGCGCCAGCCAGAAACCCGCCCCTGGGCAGCTCTGCAGTTTCAAACGGAGCACTGCAACGGGTTAGCGCGCTCGCGTTTTTTAAAAACCAGATGAAATGTGGTTTTTAAAAAACACACCATGCCGCCCCTTGTGGCCGCGCGAGGGCGGTTTGAGGTGTGGAACCTCCACTTTTCAAACTGCCCTAGCGCACCCCACAGTGTGGACGACCTCCGGGTGAGGTCGCCCTAAGCTGTTTTTTTTACCCCGTGTGGAAAGGGCCTTACATATACACCTGTTGTGCTGGTTGCTAATACTTAAGTTGCCAACTGCATTTTACCCAGACAGTTTATTAAATAAAGAATTATTTATATTTGTATAAGACCTGTCTCCAAAAGAGTTTCTTTGCTCTGAACTGGACTGTACATGCCACCACAAGTCACATAGCCATTGGATAAATAAGTCCATGCTTTGTCCTATCTCTGAAAGGGTGCAGATTTAAGGAAGCAGAAGTGGGAGATAAACTGGGAGAGTAAGCCAGTGAAGGACAGAGTGGAAAAAGGGGTGTTGCAGTCTCTAAGAAGGTGGAGATATAGCAGACCTTTATTGTCATAATCTTGGCTTGGCCAAGAGATCTCCCTGATCCTGGTCAGGATAGAAGTGGTGTCTTGACATCAAGCATGTGCCTTGCTTTGTAGCAGGCATAGGAGTCATGCATCCTTCTGGTCATTGTTGGACTACAAGCCTCAGCAGCCCTAACCAACACAGCTAGTGCTGAGGAATGCTGGGAGTTGCTCCCCTACAAGATTTGGACATGCATAATTCCAGCCCTTGATCATAGTGTTGGAAATTATTCCTATGGTTTGTTCTGTTGCTGTTAAGACTACATATCCTATGTATACATGTATGTTCTGCGTTACTGCCTAATGATCATCAGAAAGTTTTCTTGTGTGCTTCACACTTCCTAAGGCTGTTTTAACATTTGATCTGATCTGAACTGACTTTGTAAACCTTTCTTTCTATGTGCTGTTAATAAAAACGTATGAAACAAATGTGCAGCTAGAAAAAGTTAAATACATGCAACATCCACTCGTCTTGCTTACTGAGAAGTAACCTTTACTATATCAGGATATAGGTAGTAGAAATGCTTAGAATTGTTTTCTGCATGTCACACCATTGATGTCAATACCTCCAAAGTGTTTGTTATAGGGGGCACTGACTGAAGTTTGCATTTTTATCAAACAAGCAAACATATCTTGCATCAAAGCACACAGCATACTTGATGGACCGATAGATATATCATGTAGCCATACATAGCAAAGGTTGTAGATGCAATATAGTAGGTAGCATCATTACCACAACTACCATTGCCATTGCCATTGCCATTGCCATTGCCATTGCCATGATCATCATCATCCATCACCACTGATAAAATATGTTTGTTCTTAAAGTTTATGAGTATAACTTTGAGCAAGATGCACGAAATTGCTGTGAAGGGAGAATTATACTGTGAACAAAACTGCTCCTGGCCAAAGCTGCTACCTGACCATCTAGGACTACAGCTGAACTGGGGACGTAATTCTTCACTAGATTTCTTCTTGAAGGGAACAATGAGTAAGTTATTGATTTTCTTCTTGCTATAAAAAAAGTCTTTGAAATCTATGTAGTTTTGAAGCCTACTGAAGGACTTATTCCATGCAAAATTTGCATGTGGTTATTTTGCAGGGAAAGCAGCATTCGGTGTGCAGAAGACAACATTTTCTAGAAAGAAAATAGTATTTCAGTGTAGAAATATTTTCTGTGTAGAAAATGTTGTTTTCTGTTCAGAAAATGCTGTAACTGGGAAGCTATTGTATGCAAAATGTGCATGTAATAAATTTGCATAGAAAACAACATATTTTTTGCAAAGGAAACAGCATTTCTGCACAGGAAATAACATTTCTGCAAATAAATATCATTTATTATTTCATTATTACACTATTATTTTTGGCACAGAAAATGTTGTTTCTTATGCAAATAAATAAATAAATAGTTTTTGCAAAACAACCACGTTTTGTGCAAAGTCCCAAACTGTGAAGAGTACTGTAAGGCCACAAATCTTCTCATGGTTTTTCAGTACTCAAAAGACCCCCTCATGTTTTTCTTCTATTTTTTTAAAAAAATACATATTTGAATATTCTTTCTATCTCGAAGCAGAACACAACCAAACTGAGCTATTTGAGAGGAGAAAGCTGTGTTCAAAAAGGGATCCATCACTTACACTGGATCATATTGGTTTTTACTGACCAAAAAACATGTATTTTGTAGCCACAGAAATGAATAGGGTGTTATTGGTGGGTGAAGGAACTCTGTTTTTCCCCACATGTGCCATCTGTGTTGTTGTACTAAGTTCATATTATCAGTGTGTCTGGTGGCTTCCTTGTCAGTTGGGTGGTGTCTGCTTTTTCCTCCACATTTTTCAAATAACGTTTATGAAAATCCTTCTGAAAGGGTAGCCGTCTTAATTCTATCTCCTCCTTGTTCCCCATTGGTACCTGGTGATTTCCATGCCAATGGAGTAGTGAATCCATTCCAGTTTTTAGCACTCAAAAGGTGCTATACCTATTGAAGTGGGGGCTGGACTTCAGCATCTTGGGCAGTTCCCTTAAATTATGAATTAAAATGTGGAATGTATTCACTGCCCATTGGTAGGGAAGCAACCTGCCACCATTGATCATTACAGATTTTTGCATTTCCCTTGCATCAGATAGATTTATTCCAGGATGTATATTCAACCTTCATCTTATCCTGTGCGTGCTGACATCCAGCAAACAAATTTCTGGCAAAATACAAGCACAAACTGTCATTCAAATACGTTGTCCAGAAGATCACTTGACATTTGCATCCTTTATATGAGATATTTTTCATTCATGTGCTACTATTTTTTTTTCCCTTCAGGAAGGATAAAACATTTCATGCTTTTATTTTGAATTTCTGAAAGTTCATCACCATAATAAATCGTAATCTTTGTCCTACTTCCTATCAGAATCTGAACCTGAAGTTTCCTCAAACAGTTGTGCATTCAGTGTAGTTCTTGAAAGTTCTTGCACCTCTGTGGCTTGTCGACATGATTTGGAATGCTGATCTTCAGGGTTTCCATCTACATCAGTGGTTCTCAGCCTGTGGGTCCCCAGATGTTTGTGGACTTCAGCTCCCAGAAGTCCCAGCCACTATGGTCAATGCTCAGGGCTTCTGGGAGCTGAAGTTCAAAAACATCTGGGGACCCACAGGCTGAGAACCACTGATCTACATGGTAGATTACATAGGCAGAGCATACTGCCCCAGCATCTTCTTCATATGCTGAATGTACTCATGAAGAAATGAAATGAAATGAAATGAAAACCCCTGCTCTTAGAGAGTCTCCCTTTTCTGTATGGGAGTTTATAGACTTGTGTTTGTAAGGAAAAGGGTGGTATTCTAGTTTTGTGTTGGGTTCTTTTCCTTCTGGATCCTGAAGAGTGGAGATAAAAGATTAGTGCTATTATACTCCCGCTTAAAGACTTTTTTAAAAAAATAACTTGCAGCCCAGAGACTATTATTGTATGCCTTCAAGTCATTCCCAACTTACATGGCCATCCTAAGGCAAAGCTATCAGGGGGTTTTCTTGGCAAGAGTTTGCCTTTGCCTTCCTCTGAGGCTGGGAGAGTGTGACTTGTCCAAGGTCAGCCAGTAGGTTTCCATGGCTGAGCAAGGATTTGAACCCTGTTCTCCAGACTCATAGTCCAATGTTCAAACAACTACACCATGCTGGCTTTCAGCCTAAAGATAAGGGTGAGAATATTAAACAAGAACTGAGGCAGTGAGGAGATGGGTGGCACCACAACCCCCAAGGTGATTCAACATAAAAGAACAACAGAGAATAAACATAAATTCAAGGTAACATGATACTAAAATAACTATATACTAATAATTTTTAAAAGTCATTGTTGTGATAGTGTTTCAAAGGTTGTTCTCTAGCTGGATGCCTGCTTCTTACAAAGAGAACCAAAAGTGTCTTGACTGAAAAGCTCATGGTTAAAATCATATATGCTGTTTGAACTTTTCTTGGCATTGTCTGAGTGCTCCCACCATACTGCACACCAAGATAAATTTTGTAAGTTGTCACATTTTATGTTGGTTTTGACTAAATGATTGTATGCTGCCCTTTGTATTGATTTTTGCCTCTTGTAAAATTATCAGAGAACTTTCCTGTGGGACACCACAGTGTTATGCAATACTATAGATATATACAAAAACAATATGGACATTAGTCCTGAGATCTTTTTTAAACTGATGTGAGAATAACTGGATGAATGTTAATAGCAGAAGGTGAACTGCAATGATATGAATTATGTGGATATTTACCAACAGGAAACGCACTTCTATAAATTTTACTAGATATAGAAAAAATTGTGGAAAAAATAAATTCTATGGTTCCTTCATTCAGCATGTTTTCCCCTTTCTATACAAATCTACCAGTCATCATTCTCCAATAAACCTTTCCCCTCTTGTGCAGTACATTCCTGCTTGTCACTGCAAAACAATCTAAATCCTATAATGTTAAGCCAGAGGTTATTTCCATTCCCTAGTCCAGTTTTGATAATATTTTCCAAATCTATCTTTCCCCCATTCTATTTTTAAATACCATCACTTATCAACTGTGCTATTCCATTTTCCATTATGTTGGGCTTGCCATGTAGTGTTGCCGAATAGCCGTAATGTGCTGATTTTGGACTGCTACAGCTTGCCACCCTTGGTTACTTGGCCAGCTGAGGCAGACAAGCAAAATTGTTTTCATTATACTTCTATGGAGGCTTTTTTGTAATGGTAGGCAAATCATTTCTGAGGTATATACAAGCAAAGCCCATTCAAGTAAATTCTAAATAACCCTTACATCCCAATAGGGAGTCCTTTGATGTTTCAGGAAGGGCAGGAAACTCAAATCACTGTTAGTCAAAGGGAGGGGGAAGTCAGATTCAGGTCAGGAAATTCAAAGCAACCATAGCTGTCCTGAAAAATAAAATATATAATGGGTTGGTAAAATAAGAACATTCTGCTTGTTCTTAATATAGAAGCCTCACAAGTGACCACTATGAACATCAATGCATTGAAGGTAAAGAAGCTTCCTACAGTAAAAGGTTTTCTAAGGCAGAATTCTGGGTTATATTGAGTAAACCATGAAGAACATGTGGACTGGTGATTACAAGATCATAGACACCTTGTCTCTAAGGCAGAAAATGGGAAGTGTGGGAAGAACTGTACTCTGAACTGTAGCTTTCATCTCTTAACACATACAAATACTTTATGGTCCTCAGTCAATAGCAGGGGTGGGCAGGTTCCTAGGGTGGGGTGGTGGGTTGCATTAGACCCTCTCTTCAACCCATTAGGAACTGTATCCCTACAGCACAAGTTTAAAACTGTTTTTTTTTTTAAGAAATTGCTGTGGTACCACTAAATTTTGGTAGCTCAGCAGCAGATTAAAGACCACAAAGAAAAATGTATGTGAAGAGTGTGGACTTTACATTAGAGAAGCACCACGATTGGATTTTAAAAAAGCTATACATTGTCTTCATACCCTATTTTTAAAGAAAAAAAATTCCTGCTGCCATGCCACTGACATTAAGCAATCTGACAGCATTTTTAATGGTCCATTGGGTTTTGGGGAGTTGTTGTATAGAACAGAGGGTGTATGAAACCCACAAACTGTATGTTTTCCATCCCTGGGTTAGAGAAATATCTATCTGACTTACAAACCAAATTATGATCTGCAATAATCCTGCAAGTGAGTTTCAAAGACTTTCTTCAGCAAGGAATACTCAAAGGTGATTTACCATTGCCTTCCTTTGAACTATAGCCTACAGCACCTAGTATTCCTTGGCAATCTGACATTTTAGTACTAAATAAGCCTGACTCTGCTTAACTTCCAAGATCAGATGAGATCTGGTGCCTTCTGAGTATGTAGGCTTACCTCACAGCTAATAGGGGGTATGTTTAGTGTACTACAATTCAATGTTTTTTTGACAATTTTGTGATGTTGTCCTTTCCTGGAGACACGTACTCTGAGGCTGCACAATGAAAAAAGTGACCTGTGCTGGTATTTCATCAATTCTTGCAGGAGACAGAGTTCAATGTGAAATTTAGAATCTCTTGTGAATCTTTTGTTACTATGCCATACACTGTCACTATATAAGATGTGCTATTTTCATAATTGGAGATATTTCCTGGCTGGAACACATGTTTGAAAATGTACTGGCTGTAAGCATATGCCAGGTCAGGATAGCCTCAGATATGACTAGATCATGAGTTCAGAGAGGATTAGGTGAGAAAATCTGAAGTTGATGGGCTTGGGATAATCCTTTCAAAAGCTGTAAGTTGCAAGTGCTTCTGAAAACAAAAGCAGGGAAAACTGCCCAGGTGAAGCAACCAGGGACCCCCACTGTGAGCACATCCTGCAAAAACCTTTCCCGTCACACTATCTGACAAAAATATTGAGAGATTGTCAGGACTCCCGTCAATGTTTTGTCACCTAAAGTTAAGACAGTCAGACCATTCCAGACTCCTTTGTCAACCACATAGGAAAGGCATTACCATTTTGCCCATGCATTCTCCTTCAGGAAGGCGGTTATAACCTTCTTCAAGAAATGGGTTATAAAAACCCAGCTCCAGCTCCAGCTCCAGCTCCAGCTCCAGCCCCAGCCCCAGCCCCAGCCCCAGCCCCAGCCCCAGCCCCAGCCCCAGCCCCAGCCCCAGCCCCAGCCCCAGCCCCAGCCCCAGCCCCAGCCAATTTTGGTACTTGGATATAATACGTGGTGCCCAGACCTCTGTTCATTCTGGCTACCCTCAGATATGCTGTCTGAGCCACTCCACTTTGACCTGGTGCTTCAGGACTGGTACTATCACCCTTACCAACCCTCTTTCTCTATCCAACCATTCTTGCTTCACTTTCCAATAGGCTTGTGTAGTTCTTGAGAGTGTCTTATCTCCTGCATGCTTGTTGATTCAAATACTGCATTCAGCTTTTAACTGCGGTCCTCCCTACTGTTAGTACTGTTAGTAACTTCAATACCGTATTGCAGCCATCATGGCCATCCATCATATCACTATTATTTTAAACAAGTTAAAGATCTGATATGGGACGAGGGGGATTGAGCGTAGTTCCATAACATGTGGAAAGAGATTTAACTCTTTCTTCCTGAAGCATGACCTTGTAGATCTCCACCAGCATATATAATAGGAATTAGCATTAGCAATCACAGTCCCTCTAGCACAGTGATTCTCCACTTGTGAGTCCCCAGATGTTTGTGGACTTCAGCTCCCAGAAGCCCTGAGCATTGACCATAGTGGCTGGGGCTTCTGGGAGCTGAAGTCCACAAACATCTGGGGACCCACAGATGGAGAACCACTGCTCTAGGGTCATTAGGATTTTTCCCCTATTGCTAATTGAAAGAAGAGAACATTTACTGGGGTGCTAGATATTTTTTCTTCCCAGGACTAACACCATTTGCCAGCCTCATGTATTGAAAAATAGACTACTAGACATGCTATTTGTGTTGTTTATTTAAAGTAAGTATGGGCCTGCTCATTTACCTCTCCCCCATTTCTTCCCCACCTATTGCTTCTGAATGTGTTGTGGTAGCCCCTCACCCAACAACTTCCCATTGGTATTTCCTCATATAGTATGTTTCAAATGGTATTCTTTGGCAGGGAGTGGGGAATACAGCTCTTTGTGGTGTAAGGATGTAGATTGGAGGAAACCTCATCCCTGGAACTTGTCTATCCATGATTTAGGTTCTAAAATTATTATTCCACCTACATTTCAACACACTATCCTCTTTTAGTCATGAGACATATTTACACCTTACAATACACTGGACTTATTATTGGGATCAGAAAATGCAGCACAATTCAAATTATGTGAGTTTTTTTTGTTTTTTAAAAAAAATCCTAGTGGAAGAAGTTTAAGTAAATGAGATGGGTTCCACTATCCTCCATCAGAACATTCTGGACACCCTTAAAAAATAAATTTATTTAAATGTGTATGGTTTGTCATACTTCCAAAAAAACAAAAACAAAAAAGCTGCAGACAACACTGAAAGTATCAATTTCAATGAATATAAGCATTCAAAATAAACATGATGATACTATGTAAGTATTATGTGGTAAGGTGGGTCTGGTAGAGTAATGGCCCTCTTCTGTTCTCATTTACATTTTCTTCATTTTTCCTGAATGAAAACTGTTTGTCTACTCTTCCTGTTTAATTGACTGAGAAGCTCCACTTGACATCAAAAGCCAACGTAATAAAGCACCTAGAATGTCACTGAAGACAAAGCATGCCGACTGAAATGTTTGCAAATAACTTAGCACTTGATTGAAGTTCAATGTGTTATATTACATTTCTTAAGAAAATCTTGCACTACCTTGAAGGATCTCAAGGAGGGCTTCCTTTTTTTTCAGAAATAAATAAATATAATATGCTGAAGCCATCTGGAACAGAGCAGTGACAGAATGATCCAAAGGATGACCCTACGCTCAGTTTTGGGTAGGTTTCAAATATTTTTATTTCGATCCTTTTAATTCTCATGCACGACATCTTTGAAAAAAAAAAACCACTGTATGGGCTGTTGTCTATTTTCTGAATCCAAACAAATTCCAGACAATGTCTGGGTATATCAATGGTCTATATCTAATGGGGTGTTTTGGTGTATAAAGTCAAATGTTTTCCACCAAAGTATCCAGAGCCAGAAAACACAAGGTGGAAAAACATACTATAAAATCAGATAATGTATAAAACCAATAAATACATAAGTAAATAAAACTGAAATGTGCCCTTCTTGTGTCACCCATTATTTCCTGATCCCAATGAATTTCAATGCCCACTGCTGGAATAAACATCAATGTTCATTAGGCTGAGACCACATGTTGAGAACCAAGGTACATTAGCTCTGTTTTGCTGCATGCCGGTTTGACCAAAATGTCATTTGAGATTTTTGTTGAAATATTTGGCCTAGAAATACACAGACACAGACACACACATCAATGACAAAAATTAATAGCTTTCTTGAAACTTTTTTTTGTCCTAGCTGCATTGTTGTTGTTGTTGTTGTTGTTGCTGTTGTTGTTGTTGTCGCTAATTGATAAGAGGGAAAAGTATATTCCAAGTGGCTGAAATCAGGCAACATTGTTCACAATATGAGAAGTGACAATCTGATAGAGTGGCTTCATTGTATACTGCAATCAAACATGATTTGGGAGAACTAAAATGACCTACTGTAGTGTAAGAAGAAACTTCCTAAATACTTTGAAGGCCGCCAGATTCTGATCTTGGAAGCCAAGCAGAGTCAGGTCTGGTTAGTACTTGAAAGAAAGACTGTCAACTGTTCAAGGCTATATTCAGAGGTAAGCAGTGGCAAGGTTCTTATAAATATAGTTTGCTAAAAACAAAACTAAAAAAAACCCTAAGATAGGGTTGCTACAATTCGAAAGCACAAAACAAGAAGAAAAAGAAGTATAAGAGTATTAATCTAGTAAAGCATGCTGTTTCAAAAATGGAGTTATCGTATGTAGCTAAAAATTTACTATTCACTTTTAAACTAGGCTGCTGGTATTTGTTTCCATGGGGCATACTCTTTCAGAATACATATCTTGAGGATTTTCCAAAGTTGGTTTATCTCATATTATCAGATCTTGAAAAGTTAGGGAAATGTGCAGTGAGTTTTGGCCAAAACCCCAAATCCCACTAACCAGGAAGTAGTCTCTGATGGAGGCCCATTTTTCTGTCACTTGGGAAGCAGCTGACTGATCTTCCTACTCCTCCTGTGAGCAATCTCTAGTGCAACAGACAGAAGAGAGTGTCCTTCCTGTAATCCACCCTTGACTCAGAGATTGTTCTCATAAAAGGAGGTGGGAACATCAGTCAGACACTTCTGATTGATAGGGAAACAGATCTCTATCTACCATAGCAGCTGCTTCTTTGTACATGGGGAATGTGGGACTTTTATGATCTCTACTTGTCTCCTAAACTAGGGGTTATGTTGTTGTCTTATCATTGCCTATTGCCTGACATTAAAAAAAAAAAAAAAAAACTAGTAATTAAATAGGCCAAGTACACACTCTATCACTTAGCTATGTTGTTGTTTTTGTGTTTCAAGTCATTTCTGACTTATGGCTTCTCTAAACCGAACAGGGTTTTCTGGAACTGAGAGAGTGTGACTTGCCTGAGATTACCCAGTGGATTTCCATGGCCGAGCGAGGGACTGAACCCAGCTCTCCAGAATCGTAGTCCAATGCTCCAAACACTACACCATACTGTCTCTCAATGGTTACGTAGGAATCATAACAACCACAAAGTTACAAATGTGTAACTCCAGGATTCTGGCCATAAATAATAGTTACTGACTACATCAGATTTCTTTTTCATTTTCCCCCCTTTCTTCTGAAATGTAACTTTTATGTTCTTTTTACCAAGAAAAGTAACTCACTAAAGGCTACTGCATTGTTTGTGACATTCTGGATCATGTGGAGAACCTCCCCTCATGTGGGAGGATCTCCTCTCTGACAATAACTTGAAAATGATGGAAGCATGAAGAGAGCATAGAGCTAACATGCTATCTCTTCTAGATCATTTTATAATGATGAGAGGTTGTAAGTGAACTATGAGTATGGCCACTTCTGCACTAGACTGTTATAGTGCTATTATTCCACTTTCGACATCCTATGGAATCCTGGGATTTTCAGTTCAAGGAGGGGACTCAAAGCAAATAGCCTATATCTAACCATGAATACGTTCATATCATGGATACATTTAGCATTGTTTTACTATAATTAACAGTAGCTTTCCTGTGTTTCTGTCCAAAGACTTTTCCAGACTCATCCACTTTCACCACAAACTTCATTATGTAAGCCAAGTCCTCCATTACTGAAAAACCACAGAGGTAAAGCCTCTCCACTTTAAGTCTGCTTCTGAAGAACTTTTCCTGAGAAATCATTGTTAGTCAACCATTTCTCCTGAAATTGAGCTGCAGGAAATTTTAATGATTATCTTATCTCTATAGTTTTGAGATGAAAGCAAATTCATATTTTAACAGTCTTTATCAAGGGAAGTGGAGATGTCATATTTCCTAAAATATGGTGACATTTTCAAAGACTGGGTGACTTCATTTTTCAGCAACACTAGTGAAAACAATATCAGTGACTTGCATACACACAGTTATAGTCATAAATCCTGATAATGTATCTAGATATCTAGATAAAGAATGTGTGATGGAAGAAGAGGGATATTAATTAAAATGCCACATCTTAATTTCACTTTGTTTGAACACACAACAGATAGAGGAGGATTTCCTGAGGAGAGATTTTATTTACAATTTGCTTGTGGACAGGTGCCCAGATTTTAGCCTATCTATCATTTGTTACATGCTGTGTTTGTTGCCTACAAACTGCCTTCACTAATGGTTTGGGATTGTGCCATATTTTTCCAGTAGTGTCTGTCTCAGATCAGGGTTAAATCTAGTTACTGTGCCACATATTTTTTCTCCCATGGTTTAACCATTTATTAAAAGCTTCTTCAAACAAAGTGAGATACAGTCTATATATGTATACATTTTCTTTTATGAAACTATTTCTATCATTCCCTGTGCATGTTAAGCACATTACCAATCAGTTCTGCTGTGCAGACAGACATGCCTTCATTGAAAATATTTTTGTTCCACTTCTCTTAGATTTGACAGTCTCTCAGAAAACCAAGAGCTGATCCAGACATACTTTTTCCCTTACATGACAACTGTGCAATTAGACCGTCACAAATCAAACTCCTCAAAAAGAGTATTCACAGCGTCTCCCGTCATTTCACACAGAATGTTTTCAATTGGATTGGTTCATATACTCAACTGCCAATAATTCAGGCCAAAGTAGTAAACGTAGATGAATCTGCATGCAAGGGTTTGATGAATCCAAGTTGGAAATTCATGATAACTCAAGTATGTATGGAAAAAAATCCTATGTGAAATACCAGAAAGCCACTGCCAATCAGTGACAATCCGTTCCTGTACCTGGACTGCCAAGCACAGCTGTGTGGATGCCTTTGCTGCCTTGGATGGAATGAGGCCAGAGGAAGGAAGTGCATCATGGTGTAGCATTGCCTTGGTATGTAGTCATGGGGGCAGAACAAAATATATTTAAGCTCTGGATGGTCTTCTGACTCCCTCTCTCAATGGAAATGCTTGGCCCACTCCCTGCCCTATGGTGCAGAGTCAGAGTCAGAGTCAAGTTTATTGCATTTTAGAAGCCAGCCATTGCACAAAAATGAAAAAATAAAATAAGATAAAATGAGAAAGGATAATCCGGCCAATTTACATGTAATACATAATCAACAATAAATAAATCACTTTCCATACCCCTCCTTGTTCTTTATAGCACGTAATTGTAAGGCCCTAACAAGAAATTTAGATGTTCTGAAAGACACATATTTCACAGTATCAGATAGCAGAAAACAAACCTTCACAAAGGAGGAATTTCCCTTGAAAGATTTCAATAAAGGAAAAATATACTTGCTCCTAAGATCATTATACATAGGGCACTCAAGCAGAACATGAATTAAATCTTCTGCTGAAACAGAGTTGCAAACACATACTGTGTCCTTCATAGGAACATTATTGTACCTGCCCATCCGAATTGCCAGTGGGAGAACATTCAATCTAGCATGCAGAAAAGCTAACTGTTACTACCGTGAACTGGCCTGGCCTTTGGTAACCCTTAGATATCGTTTTGATATCATAATTCGGCCCTGCTCAGCCACCAGCCAAGTGTTTCTGAGGCCACCGAACGAGCGCGAAGCTAGGCATGGCTATTACCTGCTGAGTCACATTTGTTTACACCAAGGCAAGCCAGAAACTGTCAGATCTGCTTTAGGGGACCTCCTAAAACAAACACCTTCATTATTTAAACAAAGAGACCTCTGCCCCAAGAGGACACCCTGGTGAGCTAAGTGCTTAAACCACCAAGTTAGCCACATTTATATACTGGCCATACTATTGTCAATTCGGGCCCTAACTCAATCATGTAAATTCTGACCTTTCGGAGACATTGTCTCCAGCCCAAAACTCATTGTTTTGCCCAAGACCAGGCTAGCCTATGGTCATGCCTTCCCCTGATAAAAACCCTCAGATCTGAGAGCTCTTCGGAATGCTCGGACCTCTCGCTGGACTTCACTGGACTTCCATCATCATCATACCTTTATTTCAGCCAACAGGCCATTAGGCACAGGGTATATATAAACATAGAAAACATTAGAAAAAAGAAAAAAAACACTGTAAAACAATTATTCATAACACACTCGCAATGCATAAATATGTTCATACATATATACATATACATATATCATTACAAGATACATATACAGAGTCACTCACAAATACATTAGGAGATACTAAACCATATAACACTAAGACAAAGTGAATATTTATATGAGTATTTAAAGAATAAAAGACAGGTCTGTTTGTTTTACTTGGGTCATGATCCTATGAGTTTTAACAGCAGAGAGGAAAAACTTAGCCACTGCTTCTGTTTTACTTTTCTCAGAATCGTTTAACAGATACGCCAGGTACCAATTAATAGGTCTACCTGGAAACTTAAGCAGAAGGGGTGAAATTAATCTTAGCCTCTCATTCTTGTAAAAAATACAAGAAAATAGGACATGCTCTAGAGACTAAACATAACCTTCACCACAAGGGTAAACCCGTTTGAGGTAAGGGGTTCCCTTAAAGCGACCTTCTAGCAAGGTAGAGGGGATAATATTAAATCTTGCTTTAGTAAACACAGCTCAGTATTTTGGGATGGTCAAATTTTGTAAATAATGTGCCTCCCTCTCAAAATTAAACTGCAACCCTAAGCTAATGGGGAGCAGATACTACAGGCAGAAGATAAAGAGTATTGTATATCAATATCTTTTACACGACGTACCAAAATCTGCTGCGCCCTGGGCAAATCATGTGTAATGAGGAAGTTGTTTGAGAATCCCACTCTCTACAATTTTTCCTTGATGTTTTTAGACCAAAGGATGGTATAATTGTCTCTCATTACAAGATATAAATATCCTGACTTAGAGCCAGCATAGAAAAGTTTAAGCCAATACTTTAGGGCCCACGTCCAGGCAGTACATTCAACTGAATGACAGCCCGCTTCAAGCCGTAGAACGGCTGATGGTACACAGTTGGGCACCCCAAACAATTTTCGAAGATAAGCAGAGAGAATCCGTTCTAATGCTACAGAGAAACCTTGGATCCAAATAGGGATCCCAAATAACGGTTGTGGGAAGACCTTAGCCTGGAACACCCTAAGTGCAGCCGGTAAAAATTGGCCTCCTTTAGTGTAAAAAAATCGAACTAATGCCTTAATACTATTATTGGCTGACTGAATAACAGCAGACCGCTGGGATACCCAGCCACATGTGGATTGAAATATTACTCCTAAATACTTGAAATGTTTAACTTGCTCTAACTTATGTCCGTTCATGACCCAGTTAGACCGACTTTGGATCTTGGAAAAGACCATGATTTTAGTTTTAGTATAATTGATGATTAAGCGATTTTCTTCACAGTAACCCCCAAAAGCTCTCAGCATTTGTTTCAAACCTATTTTAGAAAATGAGAGGAGAACTGCATCGTCTGCATACAGCAATAACGGAATGCTAACCGAGCCCAGTTTGGGTGAATGATGGGCTTCTGAAGTGATAAAGGCTGAAAGATCATTAAGATATAAATTGAATAATGAAGGTGCCAAAATACAACCTTGACGCACACCCTTATCAACAAAAATAGATTTTGTAAGATTACCCTGGATGCCACATCTCACTTGTATAGTCTTATTTCTATACAAGTTCATGATTAACCATAATAATCTCCTATCAATCGAGGAGGCGAGAAGTTTAATCCATAGTCTCTCTCTTGGGATTAAATCGAAAGCTGACTTCAGATCGATAAATGCAGCATATAAACCCTTACTTTGAGAATTAGAATATTTCTCAACCAAATGGTTCAAAACCAGGCAGTGATCGTAAGTTGACTTACCCTTCCTAAAACCAATTTGTTCATTACCAATAATGTTCTCATTCTCTATCCATTCAGAAAGACGATTGTTAAGAAATCGACCGTAAAGTTTACCCACAACTGAAAGCAGACTTATAGGACGATAATTGGATGGATCGTTCCTAGCTCCCCTCTTGTAAATAGGGACTATGATTGCTTTTGACCAGCTAGTAGGTAATCTAGCTGTCTGATTGATAAGAGTAAAAAGAGAGGCAAGTAAAGGTGCCCACCATGAGGTGTTTGCTTTCAAAAGCTCAGGCAAGATTAAATCAGGCCTTGGAGCTTTTCCAGTTTTAAGCTGAGTGATTAGTATTTTTAATTCTTCTTGGGATACAGGAGGCCACTGGGGAATATCCAGGGAATCTAAAAAGGATGAGTTGAACTCATTGGGGATAACAGAAACCTGGTCCTCACTATCACTATACAGTGTGGAAAAATAGTCCTCCCACACA
Organism: Iguana delicatissima; assembly: GCA_948472985.1. NCBI lineage: Eukaryota > Metazoa > Chordata > Lepidosauria > Squamata > Iguanidae > Iguana > Iguana delicatissima. Next base: position 2,570 of record CAOKZL010001764.1, on the reverse strand, counting down.
TTTATGGGGATGTTACAAGGGGGGAGCCACCAATGTTTCCTATCATCCCTGTGACTGTGACCCAAAAAAGCTTAGTGTTTTTTTGTAGGGAGAAATTTATTAGTGATGTCCATTGCCTTTGGATTGCCTCTTTCTTTTTCCTTGCCAAAAGTAATTTATAATGTCTTCTGGCGATGTAATAGGATTGAGGCAATGACTGGCTATTATCTCTCCTATATTGAATGCACATATTCCTTAGGTGAGCTCTAGCTTCAGCACAGGCTTTATCAAACCAGGGGGCCAATCTTTTGTGCTTAAAGTTTCTAGGTCTCCTCTCTGTGGACCTCAGCGATGTTGCCAACGTCGTGAGGAGCTGAGAGTAATTCTGTAGGGCATCTTGCACCTCTTGTGACTCAAAAACTGGTTCTTAAGCCCCAGACACTGTGCTGAGTTAAGAAGTGCTGAAATCTCTCCATGGAGATTTTCTGTCCACCATAGCCTTTTCTGTCTAAGCACCATGGCTGAATCGTTAAAATGAGGTTGTATCTGAGAGTGAATATTAGAAAAGGTCTCAAAAGAGAGGAAAAGAGGGAGATGATCACTGTCAAGCCAGGTACCTACAGAAAATCTAACTATACGGTCAACAAGGGCATCGGAAACTAGTGTGTAATCAATAGTACTACTACCTTTTGCTGATATATATGTGTACGCGCCACATGGGTCAAATAAAGAATTCCCATTGAGCATTCTTAGAGCAAAGCGCTCAACCATCTGAACAAAGCATATGCCAGCAAAATTAATCCCCCATCTTTAGAATGTCTATCAATGTTCAATATACATTCCTCCATCTCTTCTAAGCACCAAGCATGGGAAAAAAAAAGAGCCTCATTATTATGGCCGATTCAGGCATTAAAATCCCCCATCAGGACTAAAAGAGCTGAGGGGAATTGTCCCTCTAATTTAACAATATAATTTTCTAATGTTTCCCGCACCTTTTTGCTATTGGTCCCCACTGAGCTTTGGTGGAATGTATACATTTATCATCAACAAACACAGGGTACCAAAATCAGTTAGACAGGCCATTGCAATTGATTCACAATGTGGCAGGCACTTGATAGCGGCTTTGAGCGCTGTAGAAATCAGAATTGCTAGTCCTGCACTTGGTCTTCCTTTACCAGAGGGTGGAATAGCTGGTAAATCAAATATGGTGTATCCATTAAAATCTATTCCAGATGTACACCAAGTCTCTTGAAGAAAGATCACATCAAACTCATTGATGTAATCTATCACATCAGAATTGTTGATCTTAGAATTCCACCCAGCTATGTTCCAAGATATGCACTTGAATAAAGAATTTGTAGGTGAAAGTGCTTTTGCAATATTAAGGGTCAGGGCATCCACCTCAGAGCCAAAATGTTGTACACTTTTAGGTGTTGCACCCTGATGCTTGTATTGTCAGTCAGTTCTTTGTCGCTGTTTCCATTGTCCCTGTTCATTATCAAAAATGGCCCCTTTGTCCAGAATACACTCACTACCCTGGGTATCTTTCACAGCTCTGTCTTGATCTCTTGTTGATACGTCAGTGATGCTTGGGGGTGACTGTATATCCATGTCAAGAGCCATTTGAAGACAGTTGCAAATATTATTTGCCTTTGGATTCTTCATCTCAAGCCAATCAGTGATCTTATGAGTCTTGTTCTTAGGTATTGTTGTTTTAATTCTCAGGATGGAAGAATTTGACAGTCTCTGTTTGTTCTTTCCCTGTAGACTAAGTAAAATCGCTCTCAAGGAAGTTAGCCTATCAATGATATCAGACTGAGCTACTGAGGGCAACGTTTGAAATGTATTCATGAGAGACTTCTCTTCAGCAGTGATTGAGTCATTAAAGAGAATGACTGACCTTTTAGTTCAGAGGGTGTGCAAACAATTTGTTCCTCTTGCCAGGGATGATTTGAACTGGATACTGTATCTCCTAGATCAACAAGTTTATCATTCGTGTTGTCATTTATGTTACTATAAGGAGTTAGCCTGGGGGCAGTAGGTTTAAATAAGGGCATTGGTGGAGCTTTGTTCCAAAAAAACCGAGAGATTAGAAGACCTCTATTTAATAGATGGTTCCTTAAAAGGAATACTTTTCTAGCTGTGTGTTCATTTGAAAAGGTCACTACAGCTCTCGCATGTTTGTAGTTATAGAATAAGTATTCCACGTGAACAATGTCGTTGGGGGTGAAAGCCCCACAACCATTATATCCTAGGATATGTAAAAGATGGTCCTTACTCACTTTCTGGGATACCATACCAACTGGCTTAGGATGGACACTGGACTTCCATCCCACCCTGTTGCCGCTTCTTCTGTGAGCTCCCCTCGGCCGCCATGCCAGGTTTCTCCCTCTTCAATTGGCTTTCTTCAGGACAACAAGAAAGGTGGCATATCACCCATTTCCCCAAACTCTCTTTTCTATTTCTTATTTAGTAGTGAGGCTGTGTTTTTCTTAATAACTGTTTAATAAATATTGTTGTTAGTCTGAACTGTCTGACTGCTCACTGACCTGATGCTGTATACATTGGATAAAAGATTCCCACTAAGTTAC